>JAOWBW010000239.1:496667-538406 GCA_026119855.1 Campanula takesimana
AAATCATGGTGTCTATGTTCTTTCATATTATTATTATGTGTTGATTATTTTCTCCATGTTGATGACTGCTAGTATGGGCTAGTGGATGCGGAGATCCCCCCAATTCCCCAACATGTAGAATCAATAGCTTTCTGATTGACCAAGCACGAGCGTGAAGAGTCAAGGCACTCAGTCATGCAAAAACACATCTGGGAGAAAGAGATTTTGGAGCAGCGCATGCACGGGCGTGCATGTTTCGTGCCACGGCCGTGCAAGGCTAATGAGCTTGATGAGCGTGGCGCAGAGGTGCAAAATGACGCGTGGGAATATATTAGGATGAATATTAGTTACTCTTTCTGTCTTCAGGGTTAAGACACTAAACTAGTATATATAGACTAGTCATTCTACTACAAATCACAGTATTGAATTATTCAGAGAGAGATCAATAATTCTAGATCTAGGATTTGCACAGTTAGGAGTTTTGTGACCAAAATTCGTGCATCATAGATTAGTGTGATCTTTTAACTGTTTCTCCAGATTGATAACAATATTCTCTCCCCTTCCCGTGAACGTAGTCTAATTGGTGAAGCACATAAATTTGTATTCATGTGGTTGATTGTTCTTTGTCATCAAGTCTTATTTATTGCTCTAACACACATCATATGATTTGTAATCTCATTGTTCTAATTTAGTATATATCGTTTAATTTTTGTTTCTCACTTTATTCTTTACACCTTATAATGGTCATACAAGTTTTAATAGTAAACTAGGATGAATCCTGTGCTCCGCACGGAGTATTTTAAAACTTATTTGCCCCTTTTTTAAATGTTTAATTTTTTATAATTTAAATAATAAATTTACTTTATTATCACTTATATTTATTACATAGTGTTCTTTTAATTATTTAATGCATGATAAGTTCATCGATTTGTGAATATCTTAGATACAATAGATATTGTAGTTTTCTTTAAATTTGAATAATTAACTGCAACTATTTTATATACTACATTAATTAACAAATACAACATACCTGATATCGTAATATTGTAAGGAGTTGATCCATTGGATGTGGTACCAATTTCACTATCCAATAGCAAATTTTATTTCATGGAACTATTCGTCCGTTGTGATGTGCGCGTTGATGAATCTGTAAAGAAAATCAGAGTTTGAGGATATGAAAAATTGTATTTGTTAGTAGTAACTTTAAAGTATATATATATATATATATATATATATATATATATATATATATATATATATACACACACACACACACATATATATATATATACACATATTTATATATATATGTGTGTGTGTGTGTGCGCCTTGTGTATGGTTTAACTACTGAAATTTTATTAGGAATATTATTCCTAAACTTTGCAAGAGATTTTAGTTATATGAAAGAGATTTGACTTCAAACCTGATTGGCCGAAAATAGTTGCCGGTCCATCTTTCGAGATGCTTGTTACATCCTTTCTCCCTTCGTAACTTTAAAAGTTGTTGATTGTTTAATTCTCATGATATGCGCATGTCTAGTAGCCCATTTCTATTTAGTAGTTTCTTTTAGAGGAATTACTAAAAAAAAGTCATTAAATACAATAGTAGTCTATATTTTATCAAAAAATAGTAAAATACTCTCTATGTTCCAAGTAAGTTGAAACATATTGCTATTTAAGGAATTTCACTTAAGTTGCAACAATTAAAAAAAATAGAAGCTTTTTAGTAATTTTATAATCCTCCACTCATTCTCTCTCTTCCTCCCAACCACTCATTATTCTTCACTCATTCTCTTTCCCTCCCCACTAATTCTCTCTCTTCCTCACCACCTTTCATTATTCATATAATATTATATCCTTAATTTCTCAACTTTAAAATGAATTTTTCAACTTACTTGGAACGGAGAGAGTATATATATAGCCATATATATTTTCTTATTATTTGCATACGAAAAATTAGTGAAAAAAATTATTTAATGCAACACGAAAATAACTTAACTTCTGACCTAATTTTTCAATATCAGTTGTCTGACATCATTGCGTTATGTTTGCTATATCATTTTTCGCGTGTAAATTTGGACTTTGTTTTTTATTTTATTTTTCATCATGAGATAAGCACGCCTCATAGCACGATTTTTCTTATCAATTTCTTTTGAAGGCGTACCTACAAAAATTAATATGATAACAAATAAAAGAGTTAGCATATAATGCATGAAATATTAAAATACAATACACTATACTACCGATATGGAGCGTTGATAAATCGTTGCGTCGTCTTCTTCACCTTGACTTTATTTATGTATAGGAAACTATGACCACTTAAATTATCCTTGAATCTAAAATGAGGAGGATACCTTTTTTGGTAGAGGTAAGAGGTTAAAAGTACTATTTGATGAATAAATGTTAGGTTTTCATAATTTTGTAATTTTGTAGTAATATTTAAAGGTGAAGATTCTACTAACTTGTGAGAATATTGGTAATCTACAATTTATTTAGTTCATGAACCATTTCATTTAGGAAAATCAATTGATACTTAATACTTTAAGTATTCCATCATAATTCAATGACTTTGAATAATATGTTGTCTTTTGGAATGCATGAACAATTTCAATGACTTAAGTCATCTAATAATTCATACTCCCTCTGTCTTTTTAGTCTGTTCACTTTTGGTCAACGGGAGTAAACTTTGACCAAGCATTTAATGTCGATCTAACAATCATAATGAAATTTTTAAAATTATTATTGATAAATTAAATGATTTTTTTATCAATTACAATTGTTAGAATTTCATTAAGATGATTAGATTGACATTAAATGTTTGGTCAAAGTTTACTCTCATTGACCAAAAGTGAACTGACTAAAAAGACAGAGGGAGTATTCTTTAACGATTTGTTGCATATATAAAATTATTTCACGTTGAATCTAACATTTTATTTCAAAAGATTTATCATATTCAATTAATTATTAAAATTAGATTGCATCTTTTAGGACTTATTATATGAACATATATTTATTAGATGTTTTAATTTTTAATTTAATTTGACTTATAAATAAAAGACTTTTGATAATCCAAAACCAACTACTCATTCATCTCGTTTTAAGATTTGTAACATAAAAAAATTAATTTATGATGAATCTAATTATCTTAGATTTCAAAGTCACTTCTTAATGATATTAGTTGAAACTGAAAAGTCACTTCTTAATTTAATTCATACATGACCTACTTAGTCTAGTACTCTATATACTCCCTCCGTCCCAGCTCACTTGACATTTATTTCCATTTTGGGCTGTCCTAGCTCACTTGACACTTCCCAAAAGAACATATTTTTATAATTTTATATTCACTCTACCCCACCACTCATTCTCTCTCTTCATTTTTCACCACTCAATTTAGTCAACCAACACTACTACCAACCCCACTCTTTCTCTCTCTTCATTTTCTACCACACATTTTCCTTATTTTATTCATTCTCTTTAATTATTGTGTCCACCTCATGGGTGTTAGGTGGGACGGAGGGAGTATAAGAGTATACTCCCTCCCTACCACTCGAATTGGGATTCTTGGTCAACCTATATATACTTTGACCAATAATTTGAAGAAAAATAACTATACTAATGAAAATCTACAAAGTAGTTATTGAATTTATTAGTAACTGTAATACAATAAAAAAAAATTAACTTTTATTAGCATTATTTTTTTCTTCAAATTATTGGTCAAAGTATAATTAGGTTGTCCAAAATTTTAATTCGAGTGGGACAGATGGAGTATGTTCTATTAGATATCATTCTCTTCTTATAGAATCACTATAAAGATAAAATGATTCAATATGTACCTATTTATATTCTTGTTGTATATGAATTATCCACTTACATATCTATGGTTATTACCTCTTATTTTAACATATGAAGGAGAATTCCAAAAGCCTCCATGATTGCAAAGGTAATATTACATGGCATCCTCTAAATCAAGATAAACTCATTTGTGGCTTATGTGTCATTCGTATGGTCGGTTTCACCAACTTTTAAATACTATAAGTATAGATTTTTTAGCGGTGAGACTCATCAAAAAGTGTTTTTTTTTTTTTTTTTTTTTTTTGACAAAATTACCTACTTATTTTATTAAGAAAGTCGACTCAAGTTCGATAAAGTGTTGGTACAAATTTCTAGCATAATTAGCATTTATATGCGTAAATTTAACAACTGTCCTATCGACTTTAATAATACTAAACCTATTACAATTGTTCAACAAAAGAGTGATGTCTGAAATGATAGCTTCAAGGTCGATGTCTCGATTTGTTGGATATTTGATGTAGTCTCGGGCTTGTGTCGAATTCGTGAGGATGATGATGTCGGTGTAGTTGTTGTGGACTGCCCATTCTAGGTCTTTCCATATGGCAAGGATTTCGGTCTGAAGGGGGTGGCAGTCTTACATGAAATGCTACCAAATGCAAGACGTTCGTTTATTGGATCCCAGAGTTCCCATCCTAGACCGGCTCATCTTGCATTCTTCTTCCATGATCCATCAGCGATCAGAATTTGTGTAGTACCAAGTTTGAGTTTATTAGATATTCCTCAAAAGTTCTTCCATTCAATGAATTAAGACTCGGGTTTGTTCCAGAGATGGGGAGAGTGTTTTGGTATTGCGGGGTTGAGGTTTTTATGGGTTTACTGTTTCTTATTTTTTTTGAAGGTTTATGGAGGCTAGGGTTAGTATGTTGTCTATAGAAGGGTTTGCAAAATTAAACATAATATCGTTTCGGTTTTTTCAAATTTTCCAAAAAGCTAGAATAGCAAAACATATGTCATCTTCAGCGGGTTGGTTTAAGATCCAAGAAGAAAACCAAGAAAGTAAGGATTGATTGGAAACAAGAGTTAGGGAAGAAAGAATTTTTATTTGTGAAAGGTTCCAGGTAATTTGTGCTAGATGGCAAGAGAGAAAAAGGTGAATTTCATTTTCTTCGAAGGATCCACATCGGTTGCATACTGATAGATTGGTACATTTTCTATAGGCTAGAGCTTTTTGAGTGGGGAGGATATGAGAGAACGCTCTCCAGGCAAAGAATTTGATTTTTTCGGCTCTAAGGGAAAATTCCAGAGAGTTTTCCAGGCTTTTGAAAAATTGGTATTTGAACTGTTCAGGATGAGTTGCTCAGTGTCTTTGTGCGTCGACAAGGAAACAAAGTAACCAGTTTTGACTGTGTATGTACACCATTTTTTTAGAGGTTCCAGATGAGTTTATCTTCCCCAGTTCTAGGAATGTGGATGGAGAGGATAGAATCAGTGATGTGAAGTGGGAATAGTGATTTAACCAAAGGGGTTCGCCATAATTTTGTCACAGGTTGGATAAGATCAGAGACAAGGAGATTAGGAAGACTATTCACAAAGTTATTTGGGGGGGGGGGGGTATAGGGGTTATGGGGATCCAAGAGTCTGAGAAGGCCTAAATTTTCTTTCCATTTCTGACAGACCAAATTAAATGGGAAAATAGAAGGTCTTTTCCCCAGGAAATGCTTCTCCAGCACCAAGAGGTTTTGTTGGAGATACTCGAGGCTATGAATTCCTTTTTAGGAAAATATTTCCCTACTCCTAAATGTTTAAATCCGTTGTGTTTGTCTGAATGTTCATTAATAAATGCCCACATCGATCTACTATAAAATTTATTTTTCAATTACTTTAAGTCTTTTTATTTCTGACTTGTCTGATTTATCTTAGTTACAAATCTTTCAAGGGTGAATTTATTTATCATAGTAAATTTAAAAAGATTATTACTGAATCATCAAATGTTTAAGAATAAGAACAACAAAAAAAAAAACTTTATTTTCAAAATAATTTGTAATCGGCTAACATGAATCATCACATCATGAAGTAGTAAATGAAAAGAAGTAAGGCAAAAATAAAAGTTAAAGCCTAGAAGAAATAGTTGACACTTTGAAGACACCAAATAATTGACAATGCTTGGGGAAAACTTTATATTGATACTCGTTCAATTACACACTGGCGGACCTAGTTAAGGGGTCGCGGCCCCCGTTCGTCAATGTTTTTTTTTACGAGTACAATTTCTGTAAATTTAATTAGTGTTAATGTAATAAATTAGACTTTACTTTTTTTTTCAGTAAAAAATATATATATACTAAATTTTTTTCTTGTTCCTTTACACTAATAAAATAAATTTTCCCTCTTTCATAAGTTTAAGAGTCCGTCAATGCAATTACATACTCTCTTCATCCCAAATTTATCGCTACTCATTTATGTTTTGGGTGTTCCATAATTAATTTTTAATCGCCTTAAACTCATAACAATAAGTGTGAGACGGAGAGAGTATATAGATATTGTAAGTGATATGGAAAAAGTAAAGGTACGAGAAATCAAATCAGAATGTGTGTCCCCATGGTATAGCTGTTAACATATTTCAATGCTAGCTTAGCTCTTTAAAAAAGAAGACGACCCCAATCCCTTCATCTGCAACACTGCAACTAAGTTTGTCTTCTCTTTTACATCTCCAATTATTGAACTCTTTTTTATTCCATGGTTAAAATGTCTATTAATAAGAAAGCAGAAGATAATTTTGACATCCTGAATCATTCAAGTACAAATTTGATTAAATTTCGGTTTTAATGTTCACATATCCTAATTCTAATTTGATTAAATTTTGATTTTAACATTTTTTACAAGATTTTACTATCCACGTACACCCCAAAAATATATCTTTTGACATTCCAAAAATTGTACGACCATCCCATCAGTTTAGTGCAAAATTTGCATTATTTTTTGTAATGGTTTAATTTTCACACCAACATTCCAACATTTTGTTTCAAATCTTATAAAAAATATATATATTTTAAAAGTAATCATTGTTATTTCACATATATAAATGTAAGTTGTACATACTCCCTCCGTCCCGCCGAAAACTTCAAAAAAAAATTATGGCACAAGAATTAAGGGAAAAAGTGAAAAAGGTGATGTGTTGTGAGTGTTGATAGTTGAGTGGGAGAGAGAAAGTGGGGTAGAGAATAGTTAGTGGGTTAGTGGATGTGAGTATGAGAAGTGGGACCCACTAATTAAAAAGTATTAAAAACTTTCCATTTATGGATTTTGCAATTTCTATGGGACGCCCAAAATGGTAAGTTTTGCAATTTCCGGCGGGACGGAGGGAGTATTTTATATTGTAAAATATTTTCATATATATATATAGGTAGGTGCTCAAATGAGAACCTAAATATCGTGAGAACCAATCATAACCATTAGATTAGAAAAAAAATCAAGAGTCCATATGTTAGATACAATTGATACACTTAGATACATTACAAAAAATTCAATATTACACTTGGATACAATAGGTTAATAAGTATTATATCTAAGTGTTGCACTTGGATACACTATGTTAAAAACTAATGTATCCAATTGTTTTTCGAAAATTAACTAATGTATCCAAGTGTATCCAATGTATCTTACAACTGGACCATTGATTTTTTTTTTCTAATCTAATGGTTATGATTGATTCTCACGGTTCTCATATAAAATGGTTCTCATAGGAGCGCGACCCTAGGTAGGTAGGTGCTCAAATGAGAACCATAAGTGTGTGAGAACCATGAGAACCAACAGCAGCCGTTGGATTAGAAGAAAAGGGACGGCGCAGATCGGCTTGGGAGGGTGGATGACGCGGTGGCATTTTTTAAATAAGTCGGAACTTCAAGGGCAGAACAGGTAATGTATCGTTATGCTCTTATATTGTGGCTATGCGGTGGCATTTTTGTAATAAGTCGTTAGATACACTAAGAGCAATGGTTTGTGTATCCTATAACTGGAACATAGTATCATGTTTCATTTTATTGGATACATTAGTTTTTGCCTAAATGTATCAAAGTGAACATTGGATACATTTAGTTTTGACCTAATCTGTCCAAGTAATGTATCCAATGAATTATCCAAGTGAACTATTAGATACATTAGTTTTTCCTAACTGTATCCAAGTGAACATTGGATACATTTAGTTTTGACCTAATCTATCCAAATAATGTATCCAAGTGAACATTGGATACACTAGTTTTGCCTAAATGTATCCATGTGAACATTGGATACACTAGGAAATACCTTTTGTATCTATAGATCTCGCCTTTCCAGACTTCGGCGCGCGCGTTTGTGTTTTTTAAGCGATACGACCATTATGCCCTCACGTCGCCTATAATTTCAAAATTGCCACCGTTTTTTTTTTCTTCCTCTCTAATCTGCACCGTTGGTTTATTTCTAATCCAAAGGCTATAAGTGGTTCTCATGGTTCTCACACACTTAAGGTTCTCATAGGAGCAAGACCATATATATATATATATATATATATATATATATATATATATATATGTATGTATATATAACAAATGTTTATAATGAAGAAGAAGAAAAAAGAGGATAGCGCAACACTATCTCTAGCGCTAAATTTGAAGTAAGAGATAGAGTTGCTCTATAATAAAACAATGTTAAAAAAATGGATCAAAGATGCTTTATTTTAGAATTTTAGAATGGTGTTGAAGTATGCTCTAATGGCTCCAATATTGATGTTTTTCATCTTAATTTTGATAAGATAATAGTATTTGGTCGGTATCAAACAAAAACGAGAAACCAAGATTTCTCAATGATTTATACGTAAGTAGGAGAAATCAAATCACTTTTAATGCTCTGCAATAGGGACCCATACCCATTCGATTACTCACTCAGTCCTAAATTTATATCTATGGTTAGTTTTGGTTAAATTTATTTGTATTTTAATTAATATTTTATATTAAATTATGTTTTTAATAAAAAGTTAAAAATGGTTGTTAATAATATTTTTATTAGTGATTTAATAATTATTTTTATTTTTTTATAAAAATTAATAGTTTAACATAAAATATTAGTTAAAATTCAATTAAATTTAACTATTAGTAATCATAAGTTTGAGACGGAATGAATAATTTTATATTTAATTTCTTTCACTCCTATTAAAGTATTTCTTTCATTTTGGAAATATAGCATGATACTCTCTCCGTTTCAAATTATCTGTCGCTTTAGGTGTAAAAAATTGTTTCAAAATATTTGTCGTTTTATTATTATCAATGCACTTTTACCTTTTTGTCTCAATTATACCCTTATTAATGATGGTGAAAGTATCTCTCGTGCAAGCATTTAATCACCTAAGAAAGTTGAATTATTTAGGGGCAAATGGGTCTTCTTAACATGCATTAATTATACTCCCTCCGTCCCGCTCGACTTAGGACAATTGGTCCTGACACGGGGATTAAGGAAAACTATTATTTTAAAAGGAAAAAGAATGAGTGGAGTAAGTGTTGTGAGTATGAAAAGTAAATAGGAGAGAGAATGAGTGGGTGGAATAGTAAATTGATTGTTGTTATGAGTATGACAAGTGAGTCCCATTGAATATTAAAGTAACTTGCCATTTAGGGATGTCCTAAGTGGAGTGGGACGCCCAAAATGGCAATTTGTCCTAAGTCGGGTGGAACGGAGGGAGTATTGTTTAATATGTGTGAAAAAGTCTAAAGCGACAGATATTTTGAAACGGAAGGAGTACAAACTAGCCAACGAAAACGAGAAAGAGAGCGAGAGAGCTTCGTTTTGTTTCCTTTGTTTTTTTTCTCTTTTGTTAGATTATGCACCTCAAATTACAGGTAGCTTCTTTTTTAAAAAAAAAAAAAAAAGATTACAGTTAGCTTTTAGAAATTACTTTAGTTTAGTTGGTGTTATGAAGGAAAGTGATACTTTGAATTGTAATTGTAGAGACACTATTTGTTTTTGCTCTTTTCTTCCATTGATTTGTAAGTTTTTTTTTTATTAAATCTTCTTTGTAATTCAGATTTGAATTTAGATTTAGACAGAGATCTCTCTTTCTAAATCTACTTCCAGATCTGGTTGTTTTCTGTTTTTTTCTTTTCAGTTTTTTCATTTTAAATTTTGAATAAGTGAAGAAGAACATTATTGGAATGGTGTTTGATTTATTGTATTCTCTCTTTTGTGAGAGCCTTTGCATTCTCTCCGTCGTGGGAGCCTTGTTTTTTTTTCGTGTGTTTTCCGAAAATCATTATGGAATTATAAGTGAAGGATGATAGCATGGCTTGGAAAGTATGGTTGGCGATTTAATGCTAACCCAGAGGCATTAAATCATTGTATTTTCAACGCTAAATATTTTCCGGTAGGGGATTTGTGAATGCCGATATATGGCAGTGTCCAAGCTACGCTTGGAGAGGCATCTGTGCGTTCCAGGGTATTGCTACGAGAGGTACAAGGTGGAATAACTTTATGCACGAACACCGTCTTTTGTCATTTCTCTTCTTACATTTCTTATGTATTTGTAATTGCCATTGTGGTGCGTACTACTCCCTCCGTCCCTATTTACCTTACAAAAATTGCCATTTTTGGTGTCCCTATTTACATTATAAAATCCCAAAAAGGAAACTTTTAAACATTTTTTAAATAGTAGGACCCACTTGTCATACTCACAACAACTATCCACTTACTTTTCTCTACCCACTTTCTCTCTCCCACTCAACTATCTACACTCACAACACATCAACTTTACAATCATTTTCTTAATTTTTGTGCAAAGCCTCATTTTTGTAAGGTAAATAGGGTCGGAGGGAGTATATGGGATGAGCCACCGATCTTTGTGGATGGCCATCTTCAACTTTGTACTCTTTGCACTTAATTAATGCATTACTTCATTTCGGGGGGAAAAAAAACACAAATACAAGTATATTAGGAAATTTTACGGGCATGAACAGCAACACCCAAAAAAATAATAGTCTGGGCATTCCACTCTATATTTTAGAAAAAAATGTGCAAAGATAAAATGACAAATATTGTGAATGGGGAAAGAGTAATATGCCTCTTCCTTCCTATATTTATTTATTTTATGGTGTATGGATTAGGTGGGATATAGCTACAGTTAGGGCATCCACAATGGTGGAAAAATCATGGGATCGATCCCCAAAAAAATTTGCTTCCCATTGTGGAGTATGGTGTCGATACCCCAGACAAAGAAATCGCTTCTATTTACCGAAACCATTTTTTTTGTGGGGTCTGCTCTAATTGCAACTCCCTTTCTCTCCTTTTCACTCTATTATTGCTTGTCTTCTTGCGTTCCTTTCTTTTTATTTTTCTTTTTAAGAATCCAGAATAGGTACCAGCCATTGTGAAGAAAACATGAAGAAAAAAAAAGTTGGTCTTTTGGTAATGTGGCAATTAGGTGGCATGTGATAGATACCATTATAATTTCTACCGTTGCCAATTAAACATTATCTTTCAAGTAGGGTTATCAACTAGTTTCAGACATTTTTAATTGGAATTAAAAACTGATTAGGGTTTGCAAAGGTGATTAAGTAATGTTAATTGACTGCACGTGATAAATGTACTCTACCCATTGACCAATGCTGGTATCTTGCTGACCAACTTGGTCAATAAAAATTACATTAAAATACGAGAAAAATGCATGATAATCCTTTAATATAAGCCGACAGAATATACAATAATTTAGCAATGATTAAGTAATTTATTAAATAATGATTATAAAAATAACTAATTAAACTGATATGATTCCTTCAGCCATATAGTAGAAAGAGTCTTATGGATAAGGATTTATATTACTAAATGAGAAGATCATTTTGGGACGGAGGGAGTAGTAATTAACTAACACATCATTTTTATTTTATTTTTCATACATTCAATAAAGAGTAAGAAGTATGAAAAAAAAATCCTAACGTTACCAAAATGAGGTTTTTAGTGCTTTAAAAATTCACAGTTAATTAATAGCTAAAAAAAAGAGCTTACAAGGTAATAACATTGGCTCGTAATACTTTTCTATTGATAAACAGACAGTTTTATAATCTAATCCCTGTTACGACTTAAAAAACCAGTTAATAAATTGACGGTTTTAACTGTTATACTCGCAATTTGAGTGAGTTTTGGGGAAATAAGTTTCTCCATAATTTATAAAAAGTCCACTTTTTAATATTACCCTTAAACTCTAAACCCTAAACCTTAAACCCTATATAAACAAGTCTTTTAATAACTTATGGAGAAACTAGTTTCCCCCAAAACAAAATTATGTCGCAATTTTAAACACTCAAAACTTCATTTAATCTTTTTTCTTAAAATAAAAATCTAAGATTGTGTTTTCATATAAATGGAGATGTTACATTTATTTTCTTATTAACTTGTATATTTTGAGCCAAAAAGCAACGTATGGGCGAGCGACTAGACGTATAAGGGCATCTCCAATGGAGAACACCAAATTTGGTGTATCTTTTACACCAAATGTTACACTAAAATAAAAAATCTTCTCCAATGTATCACACTATTTTTCACACTAAAAAGGAATATTCTCTATCCACCTCATTTTTCCACTAACTCTCATTGTTACACAAACAATACTTGAAGTCTATGATTTTACATATAAACCCCTCTCTTTTAATTGAGATGATATAATTATCTTAAACCAATATTTTAAATTTAAAAGATTACTAAATATTTAAGTAAAATATATTATATAATTTATTAACATATAAGTTAATTAACATAATTTACAATGTGTGAGTTTTTTGAATTTAGAGGGACTAAATGTGACAAGTGAAACTATTACACCAAATTTGGTGTAAATGAATAGTGTTACACCAAATTTGGTGTAACACTATTCATTTACACCAAATTTGGTGTAAAATATAGTGTCCATTGGAGAAGTGAATAGTGGCTTTTTTAGTGTTTTAGTGTAGAATTTGGTGTCCATTGGAGATGCCCTAATGGCTGAGTCCCCAGTTTGGTTTGCCTTTATAGCCGTTAGGCAATTTATGAGACAAAAACATAAAAAATAAAAAATAAAATAAAATAAAATAAAAGTAATTGTAATATTTAAGGATGAAATCATTAATATTACATCCCAATTTATTTTTTTGGAGTCTAATGCCATTAAAATTTTACTTTTATCATTGCGTTAGACCTTGTAATTGTATTTACTAACTGAAGCCAAGTATGAGAGAGATAATTTATAAGGATAGATTTGGTAATTGTTATAAAGTTTGTTAGTAAATCAGACATAACAAGATTGCAGAAAAGATTTAACGTGGTTCACCAACAACCTATTGGCTATGTGTTGGGTATGCATATTTTTTAACCCTTCTAAACTTGTTAGAATGATTGATACCATCACGTACGGTTATTTTATGGACTTTAGTATAAAGTTTTATAACTTCATTTTTTAGCTAACTCCACTTAATAGTATAGGCTTAGAAGATAGGGGTAGTGACTTAGTTTGAGGTTTCCAAGCAAGACTGTTAGGTACTGCGCAGGACTACACTGCGCGGTACTATATCAGCTTTTAAAATGATTCTTTGTTTATAATGAGAATGGGTTTTTTATAATTTAATAATTTAATCATTTTCAAGTGACACTTGGAGAGTTAAAATCTACCAAAAGTGGAGATTGAACTCTTAATTTTTCATATTAAAAATATATCTAATGCTGTTTGGGCTTAAGCTCTTTGACAGCTTTTGAAATGATTGTCTTATTTGTTACTTCATACGTTCCATAATAAATGTCATATGTTTTATTTTTTAAACTTGATTTAATTATGAGCAATTACTCAAATTTTATTATTCTAATTAGGGATGACCAAACCGGTCCGGAACCAGAAAACCGGACCGGAGAAGCCTGGAACCGGAGCGAACCGGCGAGTTAACCGGAACCGGAGTAACCGGAACCGGTGTAACCAATGGCCGGTTAAGGTTCACATAAATGGCGAACCGGAACCGGAACCGGACTGGCGTTTCCATTAAAAAAAAATTCTCTTGTTTTTCAATAAATTTTAACATGTTTATTCATTATTGTATGATAAATAAATAAAATCCCTTGTTTTTCAATAAATTTTAACCTGTTTATTCATTATTGTATTATAAAAAAAAATAAAAAAAAAATATAGTGTAGAACCGAACCGAACCGGAACCGTACCGGAACCGGATTGTGATGACCGGAACCGGTGTAACCAAGGGCCGGTTAAGGTTCACATAAATGGCGAACCGGAACTGGCGTTGGTCATCCCTAATTCTAATGAACTTGTGGGACTTGTTGATGGTGAAATTTTAATAGAGAATCCAAATACTCCCTCCGTCCCAGCACAAGTAGGACTAGATGAGTGGGCACAATAATTAAGAGAAAGTAGTGAATGTGTGGTAGAAAATGAAGAGAGAGAATGAGTGGGGTAAATAGTTGTGTTGGTTGAATAAAATGAGTGGTGAAAAATGAAGAGAGAGAATGAGTTGGGTTAAATGGTGGAGTTGGTTGAATATAAATATATTAAAACATTTCCATTTTAGACAATCTCAATTGTTCTGGGACGGCCTAAAAAGGAAATAAGTCATACTTGTGCTGGGAGTGCGGGGACGGAGGGAGTATATTTTTAGAAGTTCATGCAGACTCTTTCAAAGAGAAAAATAAATTCATGTAGATAATTAATTTATCGATAAAACTTTTGGATACATTTAACAAAGTTGACCAAAACATCAAACGTGTGACATTTATTTTTAAACGGAATGAGAAATAGATTATATATAGTACTCCCTTCGTCCCAACTCAATGTGCATATTTACTGTTTGGCACAATATTTAAAGAGATAGTATTTATATTCAAAAGTATTGTGAGTGGAGGAAAATTAAAGATAATGAAAATAATCAACTCTGAGATTAGCAAGGTAATGATCCCACCAAAATTCAAAATCCCACCAATGTTTTAAGCGGGAAGCAGTTAACACAAGTCTGATATTATCTGAATCCAAACATTGGCATTCCCTCCAGTGTTTAATCTCCTTAACAAAGTTTGTATGCCTTTCCCTTTTAAGAAAATCAGATGGGGTTTCTATAGTCACAGACTTACCGAAAATCCGGCAGTTCGGTCTCCGGTACCACCGTGTCTCCTTCCGTCGAATCAATGGAGTCGATTTCATCGGACATAGGACATTCAACGGCGGCGCTTTGATGAGACCCTACTCCGATTTCCTCCAAATTCGTGAACTCCGTCTCCGGAACGACCGTGTCCTCTTCTGTTGAATCGATGGAATCGATTACATCGGACATAGGACATCCAACGGCGGCGCCATGATGAGACCCAACCCCGATTTCCCCCAAATCCGTGAACTCCGTCTCCGGAACGACCGTGTCCTCTTCCCTTGAATCGATGGAATCGATTACCACTACTAGAAACACGCGTTTTACCCACGGAAATTTACTCACGGAATAATTCCGTCGGTATTAGTCACGGATTTAAATTGTTTACCGACGGAAATCAGCTTTTGTCAGAGCGGGAACCTCAAATTTTCAAAATTAAAGATTACCCGCGAAATTTAAATTTACTTACGGAAATTTCCGTCAGTATTACTTACGGAAATTTCGGTAAGTAATACTAACGGAAATTTCCGTAAGTAAGCTTAGTTTGACTTTGACCAGACATACTATGTTCAATTTTAAAGATTACCCACGGAATTTAAAGTTACTCACGGAAATTTCCGTCAGTATTACTTACGGAAATTCCGTAAGTAATACTGACGGAAATTTCCGTGAGTAACTTTAATTTCGTGGGTAATCTTTAAAATTGAATATATTATGTCTGGTCAAAGTCAAACTAAGCTTACTTACGGAAAGTTAAAGTCAAACTAAGTAAATTTAAATTCCGTGGAGTATGATGAAGGCGGTGAAATGGTGATGACAATAGTGGAGGAGTGGTGGTGGTTGATTGGTGGTATGTGGCCCCGGTGGTGGTAATTGGTGACGTTTGTAATATTAAATATCTAATTATCATCATCATTCCCTCTGTCCCAGCACAAGTAAGATTAGAGGAGTGGGCAGAATAATTAAGAGAAAGTAGTGAATGTGTGGTAGAAAATGAAGAGAGAGAATGAGTGGGGTAAATAGTAGTGTTGGTTGAATAAAATGAGTGGTGAAAAATGAAGAGAGAGAATGAGTGGGGTTAAATGGTGGGGTTGTTTGAATATAAATATATTAAAACATTTCTATTTTGGGCAGTCTCAATTGTTCTGGGACGACCTAAAAGGGAAAGAAGTCCTACTTTTGCTGGGACGGAGGGAGTATGGGCGGATATCAAATATTAATTTTGTAAAGTATAAAGTTATTTGAATTCATATAGGGTATATATATATATATATATATATATATATATATATATACGATTAAGGGTATGGGTATATGATGTATATGATATATGGGTACGGGATGTTATATAGCATATGGTATGGTATATGATGTCTATAGTGTCATCGAGTTGGTGACGCTTTATTGATAGCGTGGTAGTGGGATATGGTGGTGAGGTGATGGTTAGTAATAGGTGTTGTAACGGTGGTGAAAGCAATGATGGAGGCGGTGAAATGGTGATGACAATAGTGGAGGAGTGGTGGTGTGGTTGATTGGTGGTATGTGGCCCCGGTGGTGGTAATTGGTGGCGTTTGTAATATTAAATATCTAATTATCATCATCACTCCCTCCGTTTCAAATTACATTAATTTTGCTCTTGTTTTTCTATTATACCCTCATTCATTAATTGTAAACTATCTTTTGTTTAATCATTTAACTATCTAGGTAGCTGGATTCTTTTAGGGGTACTTAAGTCATTTTTATATGTAATAATTGCATTTTTATTATATATAAAAAAGTCTAAAACGTCATATATTTTGAAATAGAGGGAGTACGTTATTCAATCCAATAGTTCACAATACACCCAACACAAAATAAATACTTAATTGCTAGTATTATTATTACTAACTACTATAATAATTATCATTAGTTATCCAAAAATAATAGTTGACCAATTAATGTCAGAAATATTATTAGTACAATTATTAAATATTATTACAAATTATATAATAAGAAAATTATTAATGATATTAGGCATAATATCTTAACTAAAATTTGGTGTAAAACATAAAAGCTAGCATGTGATGTGGCATTATTCTATTGGATCTCAAATATCACATGGATCAAAAACTAAACAAATCCTGACCATTAGATACATGAAATGGAAATAATCTAATGGTTAATAATTCACCAAACAAACCTTACCTCTCTCTTAACCCATAAATCCAGCAAACCTTATCTCTCTCCTCTCATTGCATCAGTGAATCCTCCCTTCCCAAACCCTAATTCTCTCTATGTTTTCTTCATCTTTTTTCAGCCGCCACCCCCCTTCTCCTATCCCGCCGCCACCACACCACCCCTTCTTTGAAACCGTCTCCCTTCCCCTCTCTAAAACCGTCTCTCTCATGCATCTAATGTTTCAACCCACCACCACCAGCCGCCTATCTCCTCCCTCCCCCGGTCTTTACCGTCCGCCATGTCTACCTCATCACCGCCATCCACCATTTAACCCACTCTTCAACTTCTTCTCTACCCTCTTAAGAAACTCAGATTTGAATATGCTTCAACCCACCTTGTTATAAATTTGCCGGATTACCATACAATACGATTAAAGGGCAGTCGAAATAGTAGAAGAAATCACTGGCCATAGAGTTTCAACCGGAGAATACGGTCTGAGAGTGGCCGGAGTTTTCGGGTCTGCAAGTTGGAAATTTGGACGAGGAAGGCGAGTCACTGGCAATGTTGCGGAGAAGAAGATGAAATTGATGTATTTTAAATTGTAACAAAATTTATACGTATGTCATTAAAATTGCAAGGATAGAGAATACAATGTAAATAAGTGGAGAATTCCTATTTTTTAATTGATATACTATCTTTTAGTAGTTGTATTTGACATTTTGAATTGATGTATTTTGACATATTTTATTATAAACTGATCTAATTTCATTTGTTTTATACTATGTACTCTTTCAAACTATTTATTAGTTAAAGTTATTTACATTATAATTAATTTTATTATTCAGTTTATAAAATAATTTATAAATATTCTTAAATGATAATAATTAATTTAAATAATTAAACATATTTTTTTAATATTAAATAAAATTACCCATGGAATATTCCGTGGATAATACTTACTGAAATTTCCGTCAGTAAAGTCCGGTAAGTCCGGCCGGTCACCGGAGACATGTTTTCCGACGGAATATTTACCCACGGTTTATTTTGTGTTTCCCACGGAATTTCCGTGGGTAATACTTACGGAAATTTCCGTGGGTATTACCAACAATAATTTACCCACGGAATTCCGACGGACGAATTCCGTCGGTAAGCTTTACTTACTGACGGAAATGGTGATTTACCCACGGAAAATTCCGTGGGTAAAACGCGTTTTTCTAGTAGTGTACATCGGACATAGGACATTCAACAGAACCCTGGTAAGACCCAGCTTCAATTTCCGACGCGAATTGAACATTGTCTTTCAATTTCGACAGGAAATCCATGAATTTATGGGTCAATTTGTATAGTAGAAGAGTTGATGAGGCCAATTACAGTGAAATTGACAAGTGATGAAGAGAGAGAGAGGGTAGGGTTTGTGCCGCCTCTCTAACGCAGAAAGAGAGAGACGGAAAACCCTAGATCTTGTTCTAAGAGAGAGAGAGATGAACTTAGGGATCAAATAATTATTGGGTCGGTTTTTTAAGATGGACTGAACTGGTTTTTTTTTTTGTTAATTTGATTAATGGGTTAGGCTGATTAAATTTGGGCTGGTGAAATTTGGGCTCATTGATTAGGTTAATAAATCATGTTAGTTACTTACTTAATGTTAAGTTAGTGGGGGTTATGTAATATAAAAATAATAAAAAACTTTCTTTTTTTGGATTGTGCACATATCAACGACACCCACTTAAAAGGTAAGTGTGCACATTGAGCTGGGTCGGAGGGAGTATTATAAAGTTGCACTATTTTTGTTTATGGTACAACTAAAGCGAAAGAGAACATTTATCTATCATGTGCGGTAAGTTGAATGTAGGCTCCACTCTCCTTCTCTATTTTCTCCTAATTTTGGTTTTTAGCTAATATTCTTGATAATTAATCTTGTTAATTCGACAATAACTTGATGATTCCCTTAGTATCTGATGTTATTGTAGTTGCACAATTTGTTGGTCTCAAAAAGCTACTCCCTTCGTTCCAGTTTAAGGTTCTTATGGTTGTGGATATGGCCCTCCAACTCCCAACACCCAAGCAAGTCGCAAGAAAATAATGGCACCACAAACAAGCACAAGAAATAAGAAATCCAAAGCAAAAGACAAAACGAACACAAGAAATTGTTTACCCAGTTCGTCAATATGTTTGACTACGTCTGGGGGCACTACCAAGCCAGGATCTTGCACTATAATATGTAAATATGGAGTTACAATGAGTATGGGGGCGGAACATTGCTTATATAGGCAACTTAGAATAAAACCTAACCCTAGACGGACAAGGAAACCCGAAATCTGGCCCAAAAACCGACTCAGCCCCGACTGCCCCCGACACTTGGGCGGTCGCCCACTTTGCCTATGGGCGGTCGCCCACAATTGTGTTCCGGCTGAAGGCTCCAACTGATGGAGTGGGCGGTCGCCCACCATCACCCTGGGCGGCCGCCCAGAAGGTCAGTCCCTCCGACGAATTTCTTCCCTTTTGCTCCGATCGCTAGTTCCCGGTTGGTCCTCTATTCCAACAATCTCCCACCTAGAGATCAACCGCATATACAAGCCCCGTATCCGTTCTTCAACTCATCCTTGGTGTCTTCCTAGTGCTCACCTCGATCATGGTAGTGCCTTCCTCCTCCCCTATTCTCGAAGCCCCGTTGAAGCTATACCCAGCTTCAACTTCACCTTGCTTGAGAAACCTGGAGCCTTGTCCTCCGATCTACACTCTCCGTTAGATCCACGCAGCGGTTTATCCGGTCCTAGAGTATGTGGTTCATCTTCAGTGACCCCTTGACCTTGGCCATCATGAACCGTCTCGCTCCCACCCGAGTTTGGAATATCCATGCAAATCACATTCGCATCCCCACATTCCTTGAACTCCCGAAGCTCATACTCTCCACCATTATTAGACATCAAGCTTTTAACCTTGAGTCCCCTCCGATTTTTCACCAAGGCCTTCCACTTCTTATACATCCTGAAAGATTCATCTTTCCCTTCTAAGAAGTAATCCCGGACCTTCCTTGTCGAATCATCAATGAAGGTCATGTAATTTGACACACCAACCCGAGAAGTTACCGGAGCCGATCCACACAAATCCGTGTGATCCCCTTTCTCACTCATGTGACCCAATCGACAGTGCCACAATTCCGTATCACCCTTGGCCGTCGCCACCGCGATACTACCCTTGGTGTTTCCCGCCAAATACAGTCTTCCTTCCCTATTACCCCGAGCGACCTCACGATCCTCCTTGGCAATAACCCAGTTCCTGCAGCTAAAAGTTACCGTGTAACCTTCTTCACCCAGCTGCCCAACTGAAATCAGGTTCTTTTTCAAACCCGGAATGTGACTGACCCCGTGTAGATGTAGGACCTTCCCGTCCGATGCTCCTATTCTGACATCCCCCTTCCCCTTGATTTCCAAAGGCTCGCCATCCGCCAGATAGACCTTACCGAAATCACCGGAAGTGTAATTTTCCATCGCTCCTGCATGCCCGCATGAGTGGAATGATGCCCCCGAATCTAGCACCCATGATTCTAGCGCACTACAAACGCTCAGAATCAGTACATCGTCACCTTCGATTATCACATTCGCCGATTTATCCCCTCGCATGGGACAATCCCTCTTGTAGTGTCCTAACTCCTTACAATGATAGCACTCTACCGATCCTCTTGCAACCCTTGGTCTTTCTTTGTTCTCCTCATACTGATCCCCACCCCCGATTACACTTTCCCTTGACCCTGTTCTCCCTTTATTGCTAGAACCCGGTCTTCCCCTACTAGTTGTAGCCAAGACCGATTCCGAAGTAGACGGTGTCCCCAACTTCTTTATGCGATTCTCTTCGCCCAAGAGGAAGTCCTTAACATCATCATACTTCAATTTGTTCTTACCCGCCGAAGCATTTAACGCTGTCACCGTTCCGCTCCAACTTCTTGGTAAGGACGCTAGCAATAAACACGCATGAACCTCGTCACCGAAAGTAATCTCCAACGCAGTCAATGAGTCTATAATATCCATAAACTCATCGATGTGTTTAGCTATGGATCCTCCCTCTTGCATCTTGAGATTACCCATCTTGCGTATCAAATCAACCTTATTTGCAGCAGATGGTGTTTCAAATCTCTCAGTAAGATAATCCAATAGCTCCTTGGTGGTTTTCGCCTTCCTGGTAGTCTTCGCGATCCACTTCGACAAAGTAGATCGAACCACCCCTAAGGCTTTCCGATCCATGAGATCCCAGTCTTCCTGCTTTTCTTTTTCCGGTTTGACTCCTGTTAGAGGCTTATAGAGATCCTTATTATACAAGAGATCCTCTATTTGCATCCTCCAAAACCCATAGTCAGAACCATCAAATTTCTCAACCGCTTGTTTATCCTTGCCCATTCTTGATTGCTTGATAAACCCCTTTGATCGTCCAACCAAAGCTCTGATACCAGTGGTTGTGGATATGGCCCTCCAACTCCCAACACCCAAGCAAGTCGCAAGAAAATAATGGCACCACAAACAAGCACAAGAAATAAGAAATCCAAAGCAAAAGACAAAACGAACACAAGAAATTGTTTACCCAGTTCGTCAATATGTTTGACTACGTCTGGGGGCACTACCAAGCCAGGATCTTGCACTATAATATGTAAATATGGAGTTACAATGAGTATGGGGGCGGAACATTGCTTATATAGGCAACTTAGAATAAAACCTAACCCTAGACGGACAAGGAAACCCGAAATCTGGCCCAAAAACCGACTCAGCCCCGACTGCCCCCGACACTTGGGCGGTCGCCCACTTTGCCTATGGGCGGTCGCCCACAATTGTGTTCCGGCTGAAGGCTCCAACTGATGGAGTGGGCGGTCGCCCACCATCACCCTGGGCGGCCGCCCAGAAGGTCAGTCCCTCCGACGAATTTCTTCCCTTTTGCTCCGATCGCTAGTTCCCGGTTGGTCCTCTATTCCAACACTTATTTCCCTTTTTGGTATGTCCAAATTTAAGGTTGTTAGTTGCTTTATTCCTTAAATGAAAAAGTATGAATAGTGTTTTGGATAATCCTGTCTTCATAAAGTTCATATATTACAAAAAAACTATCACTCACCCATTTACTTTTCACCCACTTATTTTATGAATAGACAATTATATCATTCACACACTACTATTGTTGACTCAAATTTATCTTAGTTTCTTAATAAATGTGTAAAATCAAACTAAAAACCTTAAACAGGAACGGATTGGGTAAAAGCTAAAAGTAAAATTAATAAATAAATTGGGTGCTTGAGTGCTTCTACTTTCACTCACATCAAATCAACTATTAGTGGAATTATTAGCAAATACTCCCTCCGTCCCGGTAGAAGCTTCACTATTTTGAGAGTGCACAAGAATTAAGAAAAATAATGAGTGGAAAATGAGTTATGAGAGAGAAGAAGTGAGTGAGTATAACAAGTGGGACCCATAGTTTAAATGTGTGGGGTGGAAAAGTTAGTGGGTATGATAAGTGGGGATCACAATTTATGTACTCCCTCCGTCCCCATTTACATTACAAAAATGAGGTTTTGCACAAAAATTAAAAAAATGATTGTAAAGTTGATGTGTTGTGAGTGTAGATAGTTGAGTGGGAGAGAGAAAGTGGGGTAGAGAAAAGTAAGTGGATAGTTGTTGTGAGTATGACAAGTGGGTCCTACTATTTAAAAAGTAATAAAAACTTTCCTTTTTTGGATTTTGTAAAGTAAATGGGGACACCAAAAATGGCAATTTTTGTAAGGTAAATAGGGACGGAGGGAGTATGTTAGAGGAAAAAGTGAGTGGGATGACAAGTGAGACTAAATTTATAACAATTTTAGGAAATGTGAAGCAATCAACGAGACATCTATTTGAGTAATAAGTGAAGCTTTAAATGGGTCGGAGGGAGTATATTAAACTCCTTTGTCCTAAACATAGGAAGAAAACGTACAACAATTTCCTCTTTTCATTCACAGGATATTAAATATCATTATCCAATAGAAACAAAGAAAAGGAATACTGCTTCCTGTTGGGTGGCAACCCAAAGTCCCACATCGGCAATTAAGGAAACAATTGCAAGGTATATAAGAGCACCCACCCACTTCATTAGTATGAGGCATTTTGGGGATGCCCAAAAACAAATCCGTGCGGGCTGAGCCCAAAGCGGGCAATATCATACTAATGTGGGAAAGTGGTGGTGGTGGTCGCGGTCCCTACAAGTGGTATCAGAGCCATGGTTCGGATGGGCCCGACCGGGTGGACCGTGTGTGTGCTTTATATGGTGGGGTTCCCCTTGTGCGACATAGCGAATCGAGTCTTGCAATCGAGGGCGATGGTGTTTCGCGGGCGGTTGGTACAAGCTTTCGCCGATATGGGCCAGAGGAAACACTGCGGGCCATAGCGGTGTGGTCCTTGGTTTGAGGGGAGGATTGTTGGGTGGCAACCCAAAGTCCCATATCGGCAATTAAGGAAACAATTACAAGGTATATAAGAGCACCCACCCACTTCATTAGTATGAGGCCTTTTGGGGATGCCCAAAAACTAATCCGTGCGGGCTGGGCCCAAAGCGGACAATATCATACTAATGTGGGAAAGTGGTGGTGGTGGTCGCGGTACCTACACTTCCGTTCCGTATTTTATCGCTACTTATTTTCATTTTGGGCATTTCATACTTATTTACTTACCCAAAATGTTTACTTTTCTTTTTCCTATCCACTAACTTATTTTCTCTCCTACCCTCACAATATTTACTATTTCAACATTTTTTTTAATCTCCGTATATTTTAATTTAATAGAAATAAGTATGGGACGGAGGGAGTACAATATTGAGCAGCAGATTAGTCTTGAATCATAAATTCATAATTCCTCATATATTACTACAAGTCGTGATTATGATTGATTAATGACTGCAGTCATGAAACCTTAAAATTTTCGTGTGTTAGCTAATCGTATTTTCCGCTAATCATTAACATTAGCTATCAATCCACATTGTAATTTTTCTTTGATATTTTGGTTTCTCCAAAATCTACTTTAGCCAAAATAATTAATATAAACAAGTCTGCCTTTTTGTTAGCTGAAAAACTATTGCAAACATAAATAATACTCTCTGATTTTAAATGAATGTACATTAAAAAAAAAATCTCAAAATAAATGTTTGTTCTGAAAAAAACTTTATCCCTAAATAATTTTTACCAATTTTTTTCACTAGTCTCTTTATACTTGCAAAGAAGCTTAGAAGAATATATATAATCTTCGCATTTAATTGTATACAAAGTAACTTTTTTTTCAAATATAACCTAAAATAAATTTTGGGCATAATATAGGGATAGGGATGGTGGAGTAAAACAAGGGCATTAGAGAAAAAGGAATAATGATTAATGTAACATTTTTAATTTGTCCAATATACCATTTACTCTATTAAATAATAACCAATATGTACAAAATAAAAACAATACATCCCTCTAATACCCACCATACAATTCCACCATCAATAACTAGTCAAAACCAAATGGATATTGTATTAAATTAGTCAAAAGAAGTATTGCATTATAACCAACTTTAATAATAACCAAAAAATTTTAAGAAAATTTTGGGGGAAACTAGTTTTTCCATAAGTTATAAAAAGTCATGTTTTATAGGGTTTAGTGTTTAGGGTTTTAGGTTTGGGGTTTAAGAGTTAAAAACATAACTTTTTATAACTTATGAAGGAACTAGTTTCTTCCAAAACACACTCAAGTTTTTTAGCTTCTTTCAGAGAAATTGTCTCATATTTAAAATTGGACAGTAATATCAGTGCATTTTATCAATATACAAAAATAATAAAATAATATCGTTAAAATGTTTGTGATTTACAATGAGATAATTTTTTTTTTTAATAAAGATGGAGTAGTAAATGAAATAAAAATGCTAGAGGTGGCTAACCAGGACTCGTACAAGACTCGTGATTTTTTTTTTAATAAAGATGGAGTAGTAAATGAAATAAAAATGCTAGAGGTGGCTAACCAGGACTCGTACAAGACTCGTTACCCATACCCTTGCTTGAGGCGGGTTGATTTTGGTTCCTTCTTTTTAAAACCAGCGACATGGCCGTTCCGACATGTGGAACCGTAATCGTATAGGATCCGCACCCATACCCTTGAGGACCCTATCTAAATTTGTTAGTTTTCTAACATAATCGGGTAAAAATATAACATTTTATTGATTTAATGAAAAAATGTTACTTGTTAAATAGATTTTGTTAGAAAACTAACAAAATGTTGTTAAATATTGAACAGTTTCTGTAAATTTGCAAAGAAAAAGAAACTGAAACTGAAACCGTCCGACTTGTGGACTCGTACTCGTGCATACCACGGTTTGGATTCAGCTCCTCTTTTCTTGGGCCTGAACTCGACGAATCTGACTCGTGCCTGTACCCGTACCTGTATCTGGCCACCACTATAAAATGCCAATATAAGCAAATGTACCCTTTCGGAAGAGCATGGAGAGAGGAAAGTGGTGAAACTTTTCAAACGATTGTGATGTTTGTTGGTCATACAATGTCCACAAAGAACTCTTTCATTTTCATTTTCATTTTCATTTTTATTTTTATTTGTTATTTTTTATTTTTTTTCTTGCGTTAGTTTTTAAGGTTATATCGACAGTCTACCACCTTCTAATATAGAATAATATAACCAAGCAATTATGGAAATGTCCCTGGCCCCTTTTGGAAAAAGTTGAATACAAATTCAAAGTTGTGAGCAATAAGATTGTTGTCTTTAAAAGGTGGTTTTGCATGTTGATTACTTTATCGAGATTGGAGTATCTCTTGTCATGGAAGTGGTCTAAGATTTACCCAAAAAGAAAACACCCAACTTTTAATAAACGACAACAAAAATATTTTGATGCTGCCAAAAACGTACCGGATCAGCCTTTGTCTAGCGGTTCGGATAAATCCAGCAATGAGAACTTTCCCATTCGAATCTGCACACAATGAGCAAACGTAAACTACGCCGGGGCTTCACCGGCGAAGGCCCTCCGGCGTGAGAATAAGAATACGGATTGTGTATGAAATGAAGAGAAATCAATTGACTATAGTTTTGAGCCAAAAGAGTTCATTACCTGTTTCCTGTGTAGAGGACTTGTTTATATAGGCATGGGTGAATGAGTCCTGACTTGTTAGAAAAGCCAGGGAGCCCTTGTTGATTTAGGACTCGCATTCCTTGGAGATAGACTCCCGCTAAATATGAATGATATCCTGGTTGTATTGTAGTAGAGGTATCCTTGTTTAGATAAGGATTCTCAGAGCTAGAGTTGTGATATAACTCTGTAAGTGATCTCCCGTTGATATAGGGATGGTAATACCGATAATGGGCTAGACCATCATCTATTTCGGCTTGTTACAAAAACCGAGCTAGGGATAAGGCCTTATGATATCTCGGCCTTGGTAACGCCGGTGTTCCCAACCCATGGACTACTGAAGTATGTCGGTTTATAAGATCTAGGGCCCCTTGATTTGGGCTTCTTGGTGTGTGAGCCCAGAGTTTATAGGTCCCTTTTAACCAAGTCGATTTATGAGCTACATCTCGACATTGACTCTCGGTGGGCTGTCTTGACCCTTGGTAACTGGGCTTGGGCCCATATATGGCACCATAGTTTAATACACCTCGGTTTAGTACATGTCGTTCATATTCTTTTTTTCATTATAAAGGTTTTTTGCATAAGAAATATGAATCAATTTTTTAAAACATTTTTTCATGGGTTAGTCTCCTGAAAAACGCAATTTTTTAGTGATAAAAAAATGTTTTTTTAAAAAAACGCGCTATAACATTCTTGTAAATAATCAAAACTTGTCAACACCATCTAGCACTCCTCAATACACTATTTGGACTTTTGTAACACATCAACTGGTTATCCTATACATTGTCACTAGCTACGTGTTAACACTTCATTAATAAAAAATTCTAGCTATCACTTTTAAATTTGGCTATAAAACTCAAAAGTTCTATTCAGCCTTAAAAATTCTTTTAAAATGTTCAATAGCTGTAAAAAACACTATAACTGACTATAAAAAACACTAGAACCGATACTAAAATACATACTCGCTTGCATTAAAAGACCCTAAAATTTTATTTTATTTTATGTTTTTATTTTTTTCTCACTGGCGATGGAAACACATGAACTGACACAACAAAATACTTGCACTAGCACAACCAGTTTGAGATAAGTATCGTCAGTTCATTTTATGAATGTCATTTGCAGTTTATAAGAGTGTCAGATGGTTTATAAACGTTTGACAAAGACATTATAGAAAATTTGATAATCCTAATAAAAATTATAAAATTATTCACCATAAAAAACACTCCCAATCATATTTTTTAAATTTTTATTAAGATTATCAAATTTTATATAAAATCTTCATCAAAACGATATTAAGTTGACTAAAACTCTCAAGTGACACGAAAGTAATTCTCCCTCATCTGTCACATTTGGTTTCGCTGACTATGACTTTTGATAGTCAACCTAAATAAATTTTGAATAAATATTAATATTAGTTTAGTCATTTTAGAATATTTCAAAAAAACTATTAATAAATCCCTAAGAAAATATTATTAATAATTTGTAAATTTTTATTAAAATTATTGACACTAATATAAATTAGGGGTGTAAATGGTTCGGTTAGGTTTGGTCTCGGCAATTTTAAAGACCGAACCACTAGTCATCGGTTTGGGAAAATTCCAGACCGAACCGAACCACAAAAAATTCAAACCGAACCAAACCAAACCACCGTGGTTTGGTTCGGTTTGGTTCAGACTGCGGTTCGGTAATGTGGTTTAGACTACGGTTTAGACTGTGGTTCAGACCGTGGTTTAGATAGTGATTCAAACCACCATTCAGACCGAGGTTCATATGACGATTTAAATCATGGTTTAGACTTTGTTGAAAAGAGAAAATTTGGAGGAAGAATAATATTTGACGAATAAAGAAGCCGAATGAAGTGAACACGCTGCAGAATTTTGTTAACTATGTGTCTCAATAAATATAACACGTGATGAAATGAATATTGATAAGATGCAAAACGAGATTTAAGAATTGTCTAATGTAATGTAGTTTCTTTTTTAGTATTCAAAGGTGTATGTTACTTAACATACAAATATATGACTAATATATGTGGTCTGACGGTTCGGTCTGGTG
The DNA here is from genome assembly GCA_026119855.1 of Campanula takesimana. Lineage (NCBI taxonomy): Eukaryota > Viridiplantae > Streptophyta > Magnoliopsida > Asterales > Campanulaceae > Campanula > Campanula takesimana. The sequence continues at coordinate 524,886 of JAOWBW010000239.1, forward strand.
GTTCGGTCTTGTGGTTTGGTTCGGTTCGGTCTGGTTTGGTCTAAAGGGGTCCGACCACAAACCAAACCGAACCATACGGTTTACCTAATTTTGAGACCGAACTGAACCACTCGTGCTTGAAAACCGAACCAACCAGTATGATTTGGTTCGGTCCGGTCCCAAACCACGGTCTGGACCGAACCACCGACACTAGGGATGGCCAAAACCGGTTCCGGGCCCGGTTCCGGTTCGGAACCGCCGGTTCCGATTCGGCATATATGTGACCCTGAACCGGCTCGTACTTACCCCGGTTCCGGTTTGGCACAATCCGGTTCTGGTTCGGTACGGTTCCGGTCCCCCCTTTAAAATTATTGAAAAACAAGGGATTTTCGGTCCGGGTCCGGTTCTGGTCCGGTTCGACATATATGTGACCCTGAACCGGCCCGTGCGAATGGCGGTTCCGGTTTATTCACCGGTTTGCTCCGGTTCCGTGCTTTTTCCGGTCCAGTTCTGATCCGATTTTTCGGTTCCGGTTCGGTTTGGCCATCCCTAACTGACACCCCTAATATAATTTTTTTTTTTTTTTTTTTTTCGAAAGCATATAAATATTTACTTATATTGCCAATCAAATGTGATCAAATATGGAGTAAGTTGCGACGTAGAATTGGCAAATCCAGCAGAGTTGTGGTGTGGGCGCAGGTAGAGATGAAAACCGGCGCTATGATAGCGACTGTCGGCAACTCCTTATCATCACACGTCTCCCTCTCACTTAACTTTCTGTGTTACTTGATACTACCACATTACTATTTGAATTATAAGAGGATTTATTTTTTAGTACAAGAAGAAAATACTCCCTCCGTTTCAGATTCAGAGTAAGAGTCCTATTTTCCATTTTGTCCGTCCCAGAGTAAGAGTCCCATTCCTAAAATGGCAAAAAATATTTACTATTCACCCCCCATTCTCTCTCCTATTTTACTTTTATACTCACAACGCCAATCAATTCACTATTCTCTCTCACTCATTCTCTCTCATACTTTACTTTTACACTCACAACATTCACATCATATCCAATATTTATTAATAAGCGTATAAATGAGGGGTGAGACTCTTACTCCGGTACGGAGGGAGTAATTGAAATGTTAAAATAACGTTATTCTCTCCCCTCATAATAATATTTGACAAAAACTTGCTTGCATCATGCCATACTCGTCTCATCTATGAGACTTTTTATCCGCCCGTCCCATTGAACCGGCTCCAGGATCCAGGGTCGACCCTGCCACGTGGCAGCCTCTCATAGGCTAATTTATTTATTTATTTTTTTTGCTTTTTTTTTAATTTTTATATTTTTTTTTTTGGTTTTTTTTCGGTTTGTCAAAGGTAATATTTACTATAACTTAATGTAATGACTGTATTCATATAAAGTAACAGTTTGTATACATAAAAGTAATACATATATACAGAAAAGTAACAGTGTTTTTTTCTATGTTTTCTTCGTTTGCCAAAAGTAATACTTATTACAACTAAAATGTAGCGAACGTGTTACTTATATGTAATAATGTTTATACATAATTGTAACACATATGTATAGAAAAAGTAATAATTCAACCATTTACATTTTTAGAGCTAAAAACACATGATTAGTGTTATATGTAAAAGTGCTATATTATCTATAGAAATATGTTATAATTTCTTTTATTAAAGTGTTACATTTACTTGTACAAACAATTACATTCATATATATGAGTTGTTACTTTTCAAATGTTACTTTCTTTCTCAAAATTATATAAAAATACACAATATTTTACATTTTTGCAAAAGCATTATTACATTTCAGTATAAATGATAATTACATTTAGATATTTTTTGGGTTACATGTAATTATAGTTAGGATTACATTTGAAAAAATGGGTAAAACGAGCTTTTGTTTTTGTAAAACAGGTGTTACGTTTACTTATGAACAATGTTACTTTATATGTATACAGTCATTACATTAAGTTATGATAACTATTACTTTTGGTGAACGGCTGAAAAGCCGAAAAAATAATATAAAAACTCAAAAAAAAACCAAAAAAATAAATAAAATTGACCTCTGGGAGGCTGCCACATGGCGGGTCATGCCCCATGGGTAATGGGTCGACCCATTTCATACATGAGACGGATCCCCTTGTTCTCATGGGAGACCACCTCATAATATTTAGTACATATTTTTTTGAGCGAGTGTGCACGAGAATAAAAAGATATAAAATACTCCATCCGTCTCACCTCACTTGCCACCCAAGAGGTGGGCACAATAATTAAGGAAATATAATAAAATAAAGAAAATGTGTGGTAGAAAATGAAGAGAAAGAATGAGTGAGGTAAATAGTAGTGTTGGTTGAATAAATGAGTGGTGAAAAATGAAGAGAGATAATGAGTGGTGGGATATAGTAAATATAAAATTATAAAAAGTAGGTTATTTTGAGAATTGTCAAGTGAGCTGGAACCGATCAAAATCAAAATAAGTGTCAAGTGAGCTGAGACGGAGGGAGTATATTGTAAGAAATTAGACGTGAAGATTATGTTTTTCATTCTATTTAAAAAAATGGGCATAAAGATTAATGATAGTAATGTTTTTATTATAGAATATAAAAAGTGGTGAAAAACTAGTAAAAAAAGCGTTTTTACCCTAATCTTAGGTAAAACGTGTTTTTTAAATGAGGCGGTGGCATTTTTGTAATAAATTGGAAGTTGTTTCGACGCACGCGGTGGTATTTTTGTAATAAACTGGAAGTTATCTTAGCTGTCAGTGTTAGTTTTAAGAAGTGCCAGTGATATTACACTGTCACATATTAACATAGACACTGGCACTTTACATAACTGCCAGTGCCAGTGCTAAAAAAGTGACAGCGTATGTGCCTGACACTTTTTAACACTAACACAGACACTTATGAAAGTACCAGTGTATGTTTTATGAGTGCCAGTGGCCAAGTCTGGCAGTTTTTGATATTAACCCTGACATTTTTTTTGAAAAAACACGTTTTTTCTATCCTTAGGGTAAAACACGTTTTTCAGAAGACCTACTCTAAAAAGTGAGATAGAGTGTTGTGAGTATAAAAAGTGGGTAGGAAAGAGAAATTGTGTATAAAATATTTAATGGATAATTGTTGTGAGTATGACATGTAAAAATTATTGAATAATTAAATAAAGAAGTACTATAAAAAAATTCTAAGATTTTGAAGTAATATAAAATATGTGACACTGAAGAGGGAATTTTTTAAAGCATAAATGGATGAAGAGAGTATGTTACGAGTATAAAAGGTGAGGTAGAAATGAGATAGTGAAATAGAGAATAGTAGTGGATTGATATTGTAAGTATGACAAGTGAGTCTCGGTAAATAAAAAAGTGTTCCCTTTGTCCCTAAATAAATCTCTATTTTTAAGATTATTTTAAGAGATGTGACACTCAAGAGGGTAATATATATATATATATATATATATATATATATATATATATATATATATAGGTAGGTGCTCAAATGAGAACCTAAATATCGTGAGAACCGTGAGAACCAATCATAACCATTAGATTAGAAAAAATTTAAGGGTCCACATGTTAGATACAATTGATACACTTAGATACATTACAAAAAATTCGATTACACTTGGATACAATAGGTTAATAAGTATTGTATCTAAATGTTGCACTTGGATACACTATGTTAAAAACTAATGTATCCAATTGTTTTTTGAAAATTAACTAATGTATCTAAGTGTATCCAATGTATCTAACATCTGGACCCTTGATTTTTTTCTAATCTAATGGTTATTTTTTGTTCTCACGGTTCTCATATAAAATGGTTCTCACAAGAGCACGACCCTATATATATATATACTCCCTCCGTCCCAACAGAAGTGAGACTTCTTTCCTTTTTGGTTTGTCCCACAAAAAATGAGACTACCTAAAATGGAAATGTTTCAACCCCATTTATTTTCTCTCTTTATTTTCCACCACTCAATTTATTCAACCAACACTACTATTTACCACAGTCATTCTCTCTTCATTTTCCAACACTCAATTTATTCAACTAACACTACTATTTACCCCACTCATTATCTCTCTTCATTTTCTATCACACACATACTAATTTTTCTTAAATATTGTGCACACTCCTCTAGTCTTACTTCTGCTGGGACGGAGGGAGTATATATATACTCCCTCCGTTTCAAGTAAGTTGAAACATTCATTTTGAAGTTGAGAAATTAAGGATACTAATATTATATTAAGAATGAAATGTAGTGAGGAAGAGAGAGAATTAGTGGGGAAGGAAAGAGAATGAGTGAAGAATAATGAGTGGTTGGGAAGAAGAGAGAGAATGAGTGGGGGTTATAAAAGTAATAAAAAGCTTCCATTTTTGGATTGTTGCAACTTAAATGAAATGCCCTAAATGACAAAATGTGCAACTTACTTGGAACAGAGAGAGTATATATCCGTCCCACCTCACTTGAGACCTAAGAGGTGGGCGCAATAACTAAGGAAAAAGAATAAAATAAAGAAAATGTGTGGTAAAAAATGATGAGAGAGAATGATTGTGGTATATAGTAGTGTTGGTTGAATAAATTGAGTGGTTGAAAATAAGGTGAGGAATGAGTGGTGGGGTAGTTTGAATATAAAATAATAAAAAGATGGTTATTTTGGAGAGTCTCAGGTAAAGTGAGACAGACTAAAATGGAAATAAGTCTCAAGTGAGTTGGGACGGGGGGAGTATATATTTTGAAAAACAATTTCTTTTAAGAGTCAGTCTTATGAAAACCTGTTTTAGGCCACCTCCAACGGTGCGCCAAAGCTCTAGGTTTGGCGTAAAACAAAGTCCAACGGAACTGTAAAAGCCTCTTCAAAATAGCGCAAGCCAATAACTCGCACCAAATATAACGCAATCTATCACAGGTTAACAAGTTGCGCCATCCATTTGTCATTTACTTTCTTTTTTCTTTTTTTCTTTTTTCCTCTTTCCTTTTTTTGCTGGTTGTATGCTATATAAGCCTATGAGATTTTTTACTACGTAAATAACTAATTAATTATTACCTTCCTACCAAATTAGATGTTAACTTTCATTTTCCAAATTTGCTATGGTTCAAAAGTAAATTTAAAATTTTATTAGACATTTATTTTAAAACGGATGGAGTAGCTCGTATTTGATATTTGAGGTTATGATTACTTCCTTGTCTCAAAATGAATGTCCAAAAAAATATTTAAAATAGATCGAGAGCAAATTTTAGAAAAATTTAACATTCATTTTGAGATATAGGTAATATTATTTAATTTATAGTAAAATTATTATTTACATATTTTAATAATTATTTACACTGCTATAATGAAATGTAAATTGAATCATGCATAATAATATAATAATTAATAGAAAACATATTCATTTAATTGAAACAATAAAGAATATATTAAGAATATGCTTTTTTTAGTGCAAGATTTGAAGTATGATGGTTTGAGATGAAGATAGATATTTGGTGCAAAACTTGCACCATTTTAAAGAAATGGTGCAAATTTTGCACCAAACCATTGGAGATGGTCTTACACGAAGAGATGTGTAACACCTGTTTTACATTAAGAGATATGTTTTACATTAAGGGATGAAAACATGTTTTAGACTAGAGCGAGTTTAAAACAAGTTTTTTTTCTTCGAGATTTTCACTTATTCTAAAACACAAGATATTTAAATAAACAAATACTCCCTCCGTTCCGAAAACCGAATTAATAGTCTCGTTCAACTTTTCAAATATTTAAAAGATATATTGTAAATATGAAAATTCAGTTTGAAGCTTTAATTTCAGAAATAAGACTTACTTTCCGAGACAAAGTAAAAATGAGATTATCATTTTGAGACAAAAAGACATTCAATGTCTCATACAGTGGCGGATCTAGACCCCCCTGAATATTTTTAAGAGGTTAATATAGTAAATTTAAAAATTAGAAAAGTAAATTTACAAAATATACAAAAGTAAACGGGTGTACGGCGTGCGACGGTGCCGATCCGTTTTTTTTTTTTTTTTTTTTGCAACCCCAACTTTTTTTCCTCCAACATAAGTAACACTTATTATAACGAAATGTAACATTTTTTTTAATTCAAATGTAACATTTTTTTTAAAAAAAATTGTACCACAATTTTGCTGCAATAGATAAAGATAACATAAAGATTGACAACTAAACTAATGTAACACATCTTATAAAGGGATGTAACACTAATTTTTTCAAATGTAACACTTTTTTCTCCGAAAATTAACATATGATTGATAACTAAACTAATGTTACATTTTATAAAAAATGAATGTAACATTTTTTTTCTCAACTGTAATAGTTTATATTCTTAAATGTAACATTATATATGAAATGTAACAATTTTTTATTGAGAAAGTAACAATTGAAATGCAAATCCAATTTTTTTTTTTTGTAAAACTCATGTTACATTTGACTGAAAAAGTGTTACTTTTTCAATATGAAACTGTTACTTTTATTAGAACAGAGTGTTACATGTTAGCTGATGAACAATTCAAATTTTTGGTGTGTAAAAAATATGTTTTTTTTTTTTTTAAAAATCAAACCATATCATGACCTATGTAGTTTTATTCTTCTCGTCAAGCTGAACAAAACGGTATTTTTAATTTTTTTTTTCTGAGTTATAAATCTCAAGATATAGCATTTTAAAATTATTGGGTTTTTTTTTTTTTTAAAGGTGACACGTGGCAACGATCTGGGAAGAGGGAAAGATGGATCTCACCGTCGGATGTAGCATAGCAGGTCAGGCCGAGAAGCAGCGGAACCGCCGCACATGGTGCCACAGCCGCATATAAGAATTCGTCAAAATCAAAAGGAGTAACCTCCTTAAAATACCTAGATCCCCTTACTATATCAGACCCGAACATAAAGAATAGTGGGACCAATATTCTGAATTTCATGTTTCTTTCATTAGTGCGTTGCTGATCGAGTTATATAGCTAAATTCATTCACAATACTAACAAGGTGGAATGTGTGGATTATGAGTTGGCTATAGCTAGAAGAGCACTAGTAAAATTAGACGGATTGATAAAATGGAGCTATAAATGCTATCTATGGAAAGCAATATAGCTAAAACTTCTAACATAAGCTTATTAAAAGTCAATAATTCCCCCAAGGTAAAAAAAATAAAAATATTCTAGGAAAAGTCAATAATTCCCCCCAAGGTAAAAAATAAATAAAAATATTCTAGAAGTACATGCGTAACACATCATACAAGTTACTCCCTCTATTCCAAAATAATGGTCTTATTATTTTCTTTTTATTTGTGTAAAAAAAATCATCTTATTTCTTCAATGAGACCGCTTAAAATATTAAAGTTTTTAATTTTTTATTTAATTAGACTCACTTTTCATACCCACAACAACAATCTATTTACTATTCATACCTCTAATTTTATCTCTTACTTTATTTTTCATACTCACGTCCTCCACAATTAATGTTATAGTGTTACAGAACTTAATGAATGTTATATATATACTCCCTCCGTCACACCCCACTTGAGACCTTTGTATTGGGCACAAGAACTAAGAAAAAGTATGAGACAGAAAAAATGTTGTGAGTATAAAAAGCATTTCATTTTGAGAAGTCTCAAGTGAAGTGAGACGGACCAAAATAAAATAAATATTAAGTGAGGTGGGACGGACGGAGTATACGGCTATAATGTTTGGTCCAAGGAGTTCAATTCGTACACTAAGTTGAATACAGAGAAGAAATCTTAATATCATATCCTTTTCGTCTCAAAATATATATTCAAAAAAAATATATATATATATTTTAAATTATAATAAATTTGAACATCTTTTAAATATTTACTTTGAGTTTGGGACAGGAAAAGTAAATTATCTATTTGGAACGGTAATTATCTATTTGGAACGAGTTTACAAGTAATGGGACCAATATCATAGTACAGGTTTTTGGAAGATCACTTGGAGGTGTTGTAACGTAAGTTTCGGGTAATCTATAGTTATGTTGTGGATTTATATTTTTACTAACATATTTTATCACTCACTCAATCCCAATGTTATTGTAAAACTTTGATTTTTATGTGCAATTTAGTTTCACTTTAGCCAAATTTTGTATGAAATTCTAAAAACTATTAATTTGGACAATAAATTAAAATAACACATTCTACTAGGGATGGGGTAATAGTAGTATTATATAGTTTAAAGGTAGAGCAGTACTAAAGTCACATAAAGTTAACAAAATTTTGGACACAAAATGATTTGATATATGTTGTCATAGGCCCTAATATTCATTAATGAAGTATACAATCAACTCAGTTATAGTTAATAGTAAGTGATGTAAGGACATGGTTTGCAACACAAGTCATTTAGACTTCCATTCATAATGTTATGATTATAATGTTAATTATAAAGTATAGTTTATAATGAAATGTGTAGAATTCCTGGATATATATTACCTAATTGTGATGGGCAAAAGGGTAATTTATTATCATAAAGCTTGAAAGGGTGTGGTCCCTAAATGAATGTCACCAAGTCTACTATATAAAGGGCATTCCATCAACCCTTAAGACTACTCCATTATTCATTAGTACTCTCTCCATAAATCTTCATTAAGTGTTAAAGAAGTAAAGAGGAAAGACATTTATCATTTAGAAGATCATCTCCCTACATCTTCATCATCCTTAATCTCCCTTCAAGACACAATAATGGATTCAACAGGTATACATTTATTACATGCTTCCGCTTCATCTTTCCTCTTTCTCTTACTTAAATATGAGTGTGGCATTCAGGGATTAAAAATTGTTCTATCAATTGTTATCAGAGCCCCGCTCATTATTTAGTTTGAGTTTGAGTTCTTGTATTAAGAAAAAGCATTAACCGCTTTAACTATGATTCATTTTCCCTGTTGAATATTAAGGTTTTTGATGTCGATTAGGGACTCTAATTCGTTAATAGAGTGCTGATGATCTTCATCTAAATTAAGTAAATGGTTTGAAAAGTTTTGTTCTTTAAAATGGTTCATGTGAGACTATCCCTTAAAAGCATGGTTTATGTTGTAATGAACATACCATGTGGATCTACTCACTTGATTCCACTAATTTAAGGCAAGATTATCCCTAAATAACATGGTTTTATGTTTTAAGGACATACCATGGGATCTACTTGCAATTCATTGATTTTGGGAAAGTTTAAACAAAATTCAGAAGTGAAGAATTCGCCTTGCTCGCCGAGTCCTTTGTTCTGCTCGCCCGAGCATATGAAAAGGCGCGAACTGCTCGGCCGAGTCCTTTGTTTTGCTCGGCCGAGCAGATGAACAGGCGCCAAAATTGACATAAACCGGTTGGATCTTTGGTCGAGTCCGGTTCGGTTCTCTTGATAATCCGGTCGGGTTTTTGGCTATGCCTGGTCGGACCAAGACTTGCACGGCCGAGCGTTGGGATTTGCTCGGCCGCGCATTGTATGTCAACAAAGGCAAAATGTTCTGATTAAAAGTGCTCGGCCGTGTCCTCTGTTCTGCTCGGCCGAGCAGATCTATTTTCAAACAATCTGATTTAAAGTGCTCGGCCGAGCACTTCCCTTGACTCGGCCGAGCAGTCACTGTTCACAGATTTTTGGAAAAATTCTTATTTTCTGTACAACTTTTGTTTCCCTTGGGCAAAACATTAATTTTTCAAACCTTAAAGCCCTGATTAATTATATGCTTAAATAATTTTATTCATTGTTTAAATAATATTATCACCCAAGTGATTAACGTTATTTAAATGCAAAATTATTAAAGTGTTGAATGTTTGAGTTAATATGTGAATGACTTGAATTTTCCAAAGAAGATCTTGACATTTGACTAAACTTAGGCATTCATGTGGTAACAAATAAAATGAACATTAGGATATTTTCTTAGGTACTTATGTCGGCCCAAAGGAAGATTAAGTATTTATTAAAATATAAGTTCAAATTACTTGTTACCTAAGGCAATCATTTATGAGTCAACTCGCAATCCAAAGATTAGTTTTGATGTCATGTTGATTGTCTTATTGATGGATTTCGTTGATATAATTAATCATTTTTTATTTTATAGTTTCTTATTCATGTTTTGTTTTCATTCTTTTTTGTTCTCACAACCCAACAGATTTACTTATTGCTTCATCCGTGATTACTGCTATGAGTACTTTACCGATGCTTAACGGGACTAATTTTAAAACTTAGAAAAATAAATTAATGATGATCTTAGGCTATATGGACATAGATCACGCATTAAGAGAACCGTTTCCTCTTCCTCTTTCTGATATAAGCACTCAAGAAGATTGCTTAAATAATGAGAAGTGGGAACGCTCCAACCGCGTGAGCCTAATGATCATGAATATAGTTGTCCCGGAGACCATTTTGGACGGTGTCTCCAAGGACGTTGATGCTAAAACATTCCTTGATATGATTGAGGGATGTTTGGCATCTACCTCTTCTCATGGGACAAAGAGAAAAGGGAAGGAAATTGCGGTTGCAAGTAAAAAGAAGCCTAAGAGATCATCCAATGATCATAAAGAAAATAAATGCTTCTTTTGCAAGGACCTTACACACATGAAGTTCGACTGCCCTAAGTATCACGCTTGGCGTGCTAAGAAAGGTATGTCATTTGGTCTTGTTTGTATTAAGGCTAAATTTGGTTTCATTTCCTACATATACATAGTGGTTGAATTATGTTACAACAACTCACATAATGAATGTCTATGTAGGATTGCCTGAGTTACCGAAAAAAACCAGTGAAGATGAGAGAATCATCTATATGGGAGCTGGGAATCCGGTTAAAGTTTTAGGCATAAGGACTCTTTTTTCAGTTATTGTTAAGTACTAAGTATTGTTTGTATGAATAATACATTTGTTGTGCCGTCATTTGAACGGAATTTAATTTAATATATATATATATCACAATATTGAATAAAGAAGGTTATTTTGTTCATTTTTGTGACTTTTATTTTAAATTCCAAGGTTGTTGGTACTAGTACTTTGTCAAGTGTTCTTTATTACTTGACATTATTCAAACAATAATGTGTCCCTTAATAATGAAACCAAAACTAGAAAGCAAGAGTTATCAAGTAAAGTTTATATTTTATTAAAGCATAGGCATTTGAGTCATATTTCCAAGAGGAAAATTGATAAGCTTATGTAAAGGAAAATCTTAAACAAACTTGATAATTGGAAAATACTTTTGCATTAAAAGCCTTAAAGTAAATTTACAAACATTATAGTATTCTCGAGAGTATCAAGTGTCTCAATGAACTAATGCATTCGGATGTTTGTAGGCCATTAATTATTCCTTCATGGAAAAGGTCAACAATAGCTATTATGTTCAAAATGACTAACTCTTAGTTTGAATACATTTATTTGCTTCATAAAATATTGAGTTTGGACGTTGTAAAAGTCTTATAAAGACAAAGTTGGAAATCAACTTTGAAGACTATTAAGAACATTAGGGTCATTCATGATGGTGTATACATCTTTGGATGATTGTTAAAAGGAACAACGTCTAGGTCCTTTTTACTCGCTATTTTGAAGAGTGTGGGATTATCTCTCTCTACATTGAGCCGGGTACGCCTAGCATGAATATTGTAATAGAGACATATTGAAATCCTTAAGGATATGGTAATAAGTATGTTTTATACTTCTCTTACCTCACTCATTATGGGCGATACGTTAAAGCCGCAACCTTTATTCTCACTAAAGCTCCCTCTAAGGCTACTAATATAAACCCTTAATGATTTAAGGACGCGTTCCTTATTCGTCCTTAAATCATATTCATTTATGGGGTTGTCTAGCATAAGGATAGACTTTATAAGTCTACTAAGGGCAAGTTAGACGTAAGATTATTAGTAATTATTCATGGGGTAAGCCGAGAGAACTAGGGGATATATAAATTTTACAACCCGAAAGTTAGAACGTTTTGAAAAAACGAGAAATGCTAGGTTCTTTTAAGGATGTTGAATTTAGTGGGAGAATTTGGAGTAATATTTTGAATTTGAAAAGGAAGAGGAATTCGTTTGTATGGAATCCATTTATATACCACTTCCCATAGTTCCAATTGGATATCAAGTTTTGAACTTGACATTCAAGAAGAACATACAATTCAAATAAATATGATTTCCCTATAAATATTGAACAACATGGAAATGTTGATCATAAGAAGGAAATTCAACAACCTCAAAATAGATAGAAACCGGTGCCCTTTGGAAGATCAAATAGAGTAAGAAGAAAGTGCAAATCCGGATAATTATGAAGTGTATATTGCCGAGAATAAAGGACACTTAAGTTTAGTGGGAGATGAGTCTCTCATTTTCCATGAACCATTAATAGTTCTAATTCTCATATAGTAAATTAATGTCATAAATGAAGGGTTAAAATCTATAAGGATAACAACGTTTGGGATCTTGTCCCATTACCTAAAAATGTGAAATCTATTGGGATTAAATTAATCTTTATGACCAAAAGGATTCACAAGGTAATATGGAAAGATATAAAACCCATCTAATTGTTAAAGATTTGACTCAAAAGGAAGACATTAATTATAAAGAAAGCACTTTTCGGTATCTTCTAAAAACACTTTTAGATCATTATGGCACATATAGCATATTATGATTTTGAAGTTTATCAAATGGATATAAAGACAACTTTCCTTAATGGAGACATTGAGGAATATATGGTTGATTTGGATCAAACTAAGCAATTAGTTTGTGAATTTAAAGAAATCCATTTGTGGACTCAAGCAAGTTTCTCATCATGGTACTTAATCAAGTTATTTTCATTTGGTTTGAAAAGAATCTTGATTAAGATTGTGTATACCATAAGTTCAGTGAGAGTAAATTTATAATTTTGGTCTTATATAGTGGATGATGATTTTGCTTGCTAGTAATGATATGACCTTATTAAGGGAACTAAGAAATTTCTTATTTGAAATGAAAGATCTTGGTAAGGCATCTTTGTATTAGAGAATCCAAATTCACCGTGATCACTCACGAGATGTTTTAGGATTATCACAAAGGCCATATGGAAAGGTATTACAAAAGGTTTTAGCATGCAAAAATGTAAACCACATGACACCTCTAATTTTATAGGAGACATTCTTAGTCTCAAACAGTGTCCTAAAGGTAAATATTTGAATCAAGTATATGGAAAATTCCCCCTTTGCATCAGCAGTAAGAAGCTTAATGTATATCGTAATCTTACATTTAACGTTGGATGCTTTGTCAATACCAAAGCAATCCGGAAAGAACATTAAGTAGCAACCAAAAGAATGATAGAAGTATTTACAAAAACACTAAAGAACTACATGCCTATGTTTTGAAGTCGGATCATCTTGAGATCATTAGGTATTCCGACATTAGTTAAATTATGGCTGCATATGTTTTAATGGACTGTGATTTGTCAAAACAAGTGTCGAAAGACCAATTAAGATATGACTATCAGGTTAGCAGTTCTGTACTGTAACAAGGGTTTATGGATTTAGACATTAATTATCTTGTTATAAAGAAAAGAGTACAAATGAAC
>JAOWBW010000239.1:538506-590089 GCA_026119855.1 Campanula takesimana
TAATTCCGCCAAAACTAGATCTGTTCATCATCCCTTCCTCTGGCGAATTCTCTGTCTCCCACTACTCAGTATCACCGATCTGAATTTCTTCTTTGAATAATTGACTTTTGTGTTTGATTTAACAGATCTGGGGTTTCTTTTTTTTAAGAAAATTGAGTTTGAATATTATTTTGTGGGTTTTGTAGGGATGGTTGGGACGGAAGAATTGTGCGAAGGATGATTTCGTTTTAGAGAGAGAATGAAAAAATTCGCAGATGGGTGAGGGGAGGGTTAATGTGTTTTAGGGTTGGGTGGGTGGGAAGGGTGATTTCGGGATTACACTATTTGTTTAAAAAAATCAGGGACCTATTAGAATAAACGTTCCATTTAGTGGGCCTGGACAGAATAAACGAAAATGTTATCCTATTTAAAAAAATTGTTTTGTTTTAAGGACTTTTCAGAAATTTTTCCTTAATAGTATTAGTTATACTATTAATAGTATAAGTTAACTATTACTATTAGTAGTATTAGTTAACAATAGTCGTTACTATACAAGTTAAATATTACAATTAATAGTATTTTTAATTATAATAGTTACTATATTAGTTAACTAATACTATTAATAGTATTAGTTAACTATAATAGTTACTATATAAGTTAATTATTATTATTAATAGTAATTGTTAAATATAATAGTTACTTATAAGTTAGTTTTTTACTATTAATGATATTAGTTAACTATAATAGGCTATATACATTAACTATTACTATTATTAGTATTAATTAATTATAATAGTTATTATATAAGTTAAATTATTATTTTTTAATATTAATTAATTATACTATTACTATATCTATTAACTATTATTATTATTAATATTAGTTTATTTTAATAATTATAATAAAAATTATTGTATAGATTAATCATTACTATTACTATATATTAACTATTACTATATTATTATTAATTAATTATAATTGTTATTACAGTAATAACAATTATATAGATTAATTATTATTATTAATTAATTGTTATAGTTAAATAATGATTACTATATTAGTTAACTATAGTTAAAATATTTTTTAAGATATATTATTAGTTTCCCGTGCAAGAGCGCGGGTTACCCGCTAGTATATATTGATAATTATTGTGAAAATGGTGGTCCTAGCTACACTTGAAATTTGCATGTGCCACCAAATGATAAAGCATGTGCTGATAATGTTTCACGTTAATCTTATGTACGACGTAGGAACCATTCCTGGCTTCAACCTCACCCATTTCAAGCAGCGGTCGGAGGTAAAAGAAGCTCAACCCAAACATATTCAAAATATTCTAAGCAGACCAGTCAATCAAATTAAATTCATCTCCATTTTTATTATTCTAATACTCCCTCACTCATAGTATATCAGAGTATATGTCCACCTCATAAAATGACAATAAATCTTTACTATACTCCTACTCACAACACCAATCAACTTACTATTCTCTCCCACTCATTCTTTCTCCTACTTTACTTTTATACTCGCAATACTTAAATTACTTCCATAATTTCTTAATAACCATGCAAATGAATGGGTCTACGTATACTCTAGGACGGAGGGAGTAGCTTAGACTACAACAGAAATTTAGCATTTCAGAAATGACAGGTCGAGCACAACACTAGTCATACGGGCAAACCCGACCCATGAGCCAACAGCAAGCCCAACCCATGAGCCAACAAGCCTGCAGGCTGCGCCGGGCCTAGCATTTTTTTCTTTTGGGCCACAGGCCTCCAAACACATCAGCCCACCTTTTGTAATTACCATTACTCTGAAACAGTATAAAATGTCAGCAATATCACTCACAACTACAGTATGTATGAACTATACAATCTAAACATGTTTGAACTCCAAACTTTTGTAATTAGGTAAAAAGAAAAATGTATACTTTATTAAAAAAAAAAAAAAAAAAAGTTTCCCTGACAGCATCTTTACCAGTATTATAAGAACAAGAGCAAGAGAAACAAGGATTTCGCTACTCTATACTAATGTTCAATGTGGTTTGGCATTGTTGGAGTTTTTCTAAACGCATGTTTCCGGCATCTTTCAAATATACTGTCGTATAGCAAATCGAAATTAACTCCCGCTCTCTCCCTATTTACAACGAAAAGAACATGATCACCTTCCAAAATCTTGTAATACCTGCAACAGCCGATCAAATATCAAAATTTTCGTTAGTAAGCCCCAGATTCGCTCTCCAAGTGTCATTATTGTAATAGATTAACTCAAAAAATAATAAAAAACCAACTTCTATGTCGAAAAAAAAAGGATATATCTTGACAACCAAATATGCATTTTTTCCAAACTCAAATAATAAAAAAAAAAAAAAAAAAAAAAAAGGCTAAACAAGTGTGAAATATGCAGTATTATGTAGCAGAAAGAATACTCTTTTGTATGCTACCATGCCCAAGAAATAGCATAAAGATAACCAAGTGTTATGTAAATGATTTCCTAGGAAGATTTTTTTAAACTTATGAGGTGTATTTCTGTTTTTACGTACCAAATTCCTGGTTCCAATGGGTGGCATTCTGAATCTTTGACAACAAGCCGACTAGGATGTTCAACAGGTAGACGTGGGTGAGTCATAGATACGGTGTTTAGTGCTCCATCGTTGTCCCACCAATCTTCATCCCTGCAAGTTCATTTAATTTACATGAAGCTTAAGAAATAGTCATATGGAGGAATACAACACGGGAAATTATCAAATCCAATGAGACCCAACTCCTTAAAAATAGAGATTAACAAGCTAGAATTTAGCTCGAGTTATGTTTGACTCAGCCTTGATAAGTATATAACCCGAGCCTAAATGTGATCTTTAGGCTAGATGAAATGAATGAGACGGCTTGGACATTTCAGGCTAAAACCTAACAAGCTCATTAAAGCAAATTATAGTGCTCTAACATATACATCTACATATACATATGCAAACAAGATAACCATATCAATGACAAAATCACCTGTAGCCTTTGTAGGGGGGAGAGACATCTGGAGGATGTCTCCATTGGCTCATCTGCAAGACTCTAATGAAAAGCAGAGGATGGATCCCAAATATGCCTGAAGGGATAGTATAACCCATGAATTGCCTTGTCCGTTTGGTTGCATAGCTGAAGTAATATGTATTAGGGAACGTGCTGAGGTGACTATTTAATCGCAAGGAGCTTTGAATTGTGAGATCGGGGAGGATCCAATCACCAGAAGCAAAAGGACCAGAGTTTCCAAGAAGACAATCAATGAGACCCCTAATACCAATCCTTTTCCATGACATGTTGTAATGATCAAACCCGAAGTTGTAGTAGTTTTTTAGTACATGAATGTCGAACCAGTCGTAAATAATTACTCCTACACGGCACAATTGAAGCAGTGAAATTGGTTTCATTGGCTTCCCATCTTCTGGCCTGAAATAATTTGAAAAGTTCGGTGACAACTATTCAAACAACTTGTGAAGAATGCTATAGATAAAATTTCATATCAAAAAGAAAAATATTGAATGTGCCGAAAATCAAAATGACTACATGAAAAGATAACATATTTCCTCTACCATTTTATACACCACACCCTGTTGATCTAATGGATCACAATTATTAGGGCTGACATCACGATAGTGCCATACAAATGTGTGAAGCATTGGATCAATAGTGGTAAAGATTGTGATATACAAAATGGTATAGGGATCTTGACTCGCATGAAAATCCTCTGAACTTTGAGTCGCAGCAATACAACTAAAACTAAGGCTATATCTGGCAACTAAATCTGAAATCTTGGATTTGCGATTGATTTTTCAGACATAGTCTGCACAATAAGACAATCAAAGCTATCTCTACAGCATATTACACTTAAATTCAACTTACTGCAGTCCATCCAAGTAAATTCTCGTAGTCCCATTAAATGCACCAGATAAAGATGTCAAGCTCAACACCCAATTCTCGTTGGTATTTTCATGTCCCTTAAATGCCTGAAATTACAAACGGCGTGTTAAAATAGTTATAGAGATTCATTGTTTTTTCTCAAGTGCAATCAGATTTAACGTGAACAAACTAACCTTGTTTGCGAGCATTTGCTGCAAAACTCGAATGACTTGAGCTCCAGCTGAATGCCCAACAAAGTGGATTGGATGATCTTCATCCCATTCGGGTAGTGCCCTGCATTTGAAATGGAGATAAATCGAAATATTTAACTGAGATTCCTTTAGTTAACTTGATCTATTTCACAAAAACAGGCAAAATAAGGTAGATTATTCAACCTTGTTCATAAATTCTTCCAAACTGGAAATGCCCACAAGCCTTGCTATGTTCCTCTCCATAATCAACTTGTCCACCTTTCAAATAATATAATAATTCACGAGCCCTGTAATAGAAATCTCTAATCATTAAAAGAATTCGAGAATATGCTACTACCTCTGTCCCAAAGTGAATGTTTGAAGAGCGATTTCGGACATTCATTTTGGGACGGAGTAGAAAATGTATAATCCAGCTCCTCCGGTTCAAACAATTATGATTCCATTCTTTGTCATGTAAAATTTCATTTAATTTTGATTCAAAAATGAATTATAATTGTTACATATCAAATAGCATTTAAATTTTTAAACGATTTGGGAATTTTACCTGTCATAAATGCTAGTCAAGGAGCCAAGATCAGGCACAAGGACCCTTTCATCCTTCTTCTCAGCCCCTGCAAAATATGATAGCCCTCCTAATCTCTGAGAAAAAAAAAATTACCCAAAAAATACAAAATTAATTCAAACAAATTCGTCAAGAAAAAAAAAAAAAAACACACCAACAAATCCAATTTTAACTAAAATGCTCATAACCAGCTTACCCCTTTTCCAAACCCGAAAATCCCATGAACCAAAACAATGGGAGGCAGATCATCAGAATTCGTTGACCGCGTTGACTCATCATTGACCAGCGCCGCCGTATCCGACAAATTTGGCTTGAAAACCAACTCATTCAACGCCTGAGATATATCTCCGGCCACCGCAGAGCTATATATGTAAGACACATATAACAGATGAACCAATGAACTCACAAACAGCTCCGCTAATTGCAGCGCAGCTATTGATAATCGAATCATCTTATATATCAAGCAATCAAACATTCAACCCAAAAAAAACAAAACCCAGAAAATGTAACCCACAAGAAGAGCCTTCTTCAAGAAAAATACAGAAGAAGAAGGCTCCTAATTTTAATTTTTTTTTATCCTTTTTGTTTATTCAATCTTATTTCTTTCTTTCAAACTTTCAATATAAATTCCATTGCGTGTCCTCTTTTGCCCAAGTGTCTAGCATTTCCTTACACCTGTCCATTTGCTTTACACCTGTCCATTTGCTGTTTTGGTTTTATTGGTCGTTCATTCATCAAGGGCGGTGCTTGCAGCTACTTGAGCCCTCTTTTTTCATCCTTTTCACGAACAAGCTGGGATACACAATAAAACACACACATGAACACATAGCGCCTAAGCGGGTCTGAAAATTTAGAAATAGTTATAATATTTTAGGCGGAACTGGACGTCTTTTAGAACACTGCTATGTATTACTCCATCCATGTATTCTAAAATAAATGTCATATTTTTATTTTTGTTTTGTCAGCTTGATTAAATTTTGATCAGTGTTTGTGAAGTTACATTATTATGAAATTATATCTTTAACTTCTAATTGATATCGGTGTTCTTTTTATTGTATTTGCAAAACAAATAAAGCCACATCATCACCTTAAATAGAACATCCATAACGGTAAGAGCTCACGATTTTACATAACTGTTAAGTAAACTATTGTAAAACAAAAAACTTAAGGACAACTTTCTCTACTACTCCTATGTCTTAGAAAGTTTGTCTTATTTTGACTTTTTATGGTCAACACACATTAATTTTGATCATAGACTCGTGTCAATCTAATGATCACAATGAAATTTCAAAAATCGTATTGATAATGTTTATCAATTACAATTGTTAGAATTTCACTAGGATGATTATATCGCTGTTAATGTTTTGTCAAAATTAATTTTGTTTCACTATAAAAAAAAGGAACATATATATTGAAAAAAAAAAAAAAAAAAAAAAAAACAGAAGGACAAGAATTCGGCTACATACAATAATAATAGTGATATGAAGTATCTTCTCATTATCATGTTGGTCATGAAGGACTCAACCCCAAGAAGATATTTGAGTGTAACGCTTAATTTATGTTTCTTGATTTATGTTGTTTGACTGAGAAACATGAAAAAAAACTGTCTCACTACTGAACTGATCAACCGTCTGTCGTGGGGCTTAAGATAATTGGTCGGCCACATTCCGCCTCATAATAATTATCGCATCTTTTATAATTATTTATCTTAAAATAAATATTATATTTTTAAATAGTTTTAATAAAATTATGTCATACACAAAAAATGTACATGGATTTTTTTTTAAAAATATATTGATAAGTCAAACATAACATTAATTATATTAAAATTAATTAGTAGACGGAAAATAACGGTTAAAGTTAATTTGATTGCATCATGATTATGATTTCATTTTGTAACGTTTCCTTCAATTTGGACTCAACGTTATATAACTCTTTATACTCTTTTTCCACCCACTAAAAATCGATAGGCGCAAGAGCAAGGTCTAGTGCTTAGAGGTCTAGGCGGGGTCGAGAATAAGACATAATTTATAACATTTCGGTGATATAGCGTTGAAAATGTTACCAGAACATACAAACGATTAATTTAAATGTATATAATAATAAATTTAATACAATTTTCCACTTAATACTAATATTAAAAATTGTAGGTGGGGCTCTAGACAAATTTAAAGTTTTTTTTTTTTTTGAAGGCAGACAAATTTAAAGTTAATTGCGATATTTTAATAGAAATTTAAAGTGAATTAAGCGTGACGTTTTATGACCATCTAGCGCCAAGGCGGTTTAGACGAACGGTTTTTAGAACAGTGGTTGCTAGTGTGCAAGTGTGTTTTATTGAATAAAAAATTATTTTAAAATAAAATCATACGAGCTTATTTCGAAATGGACGGTTTTATTAGGGGTGAGCACGGTACGGTATGGAACGGTTGGGTATTGTGGTAATACCTCAATCAAATAGTATATTTTAGGTATGTAAAGTCATTATCCGTAACTACTCGGTTTTAAATAGTACAGTTTCATCGGTTCTCGGTTTGGGATTGATCGGTTTGGAAAATGATTTGATTCATCGAAAATCATGCTGAAGCTTGGGCTAACAAGTCTAAAAAATTAAAATAACAAATAACAAATACTCTCTCCGTCCCACCTCACTTGACACCTAAGGGGTGGGAACAAGAATTAAGGAAAAATAATTTATGTGTGGTAGAATATGAAGAGAGAGAATGAGTGGGGAAAATAGTAATATTGGTTGAATAAATTGAGAGGTGAAAAATGAAGAGAGAGAATGAGTGGTGAGGTAGAGTGAATATAAAATTATAAAAAGTGTAAACAGTGTGTGTGTGTCAAAGGCTCCACCATAAGAAGACTTGGACAACACTCTTGATACACGCTTGTACATAGTTTAGAGTCCTTAGTTTAGACAAGCATATCTTTGTATTTATTTATGCTTATTCCTTCCTTAGTAATAGAGATATTGTGTAAATCATAGTAGGACTCTTGTACTTATATAAAGCATCACATGAATAACAATTGACTCAAGTTGAGTCTCCTAAACCTACTGCTGTCTCTCTCTTTCTTTCTCTCCGTTTCATTTTGGTTTTCATTATGAATTATTTTTATCTAACATGGTATCAGAGCCACTGATCCATGGTGACCTGATTTCCGCTTCCGCTATTCTTCTTTATTCCACCCTTATTTCTTCTTCTTAAAAATTAATTTGGTTTCGTACATTTTTTTCTCTTTATTGAATCAATGAAAGACTTTTGGTAGGATCCCGTATGTTTTGATACGTTACCATCATCCTATGAAATTTGTCAGTTATGTAACGGTCTTGGTCATACCGCAATCAATTGTTTGCGTTGTTATAAACCAAACGAATCCGTTCATACTGCTTCTTCTTTTTCGGTATCAGATTGGTTATATCCGGAACAAAATGAATCCTTGGATTCAAATTATTGTTCTTCCGAAGTAGAAGAATCATTAACCGATGTTAATGAACCATCTCTTTCCGTTTTTTCTTCTCCTACAAGTTGGTATATTGAGGATCTCCTCGACCAACTCTCATGTCTTCGAGAACTTCCGTCCCAATCTTTGACAAATTATTTTTCTGAAGTAAAATCGATTTTCTATGCTCTTACCCGCGCCGGTAATCCAATCTCTGAAATCGATCTCATTGACTTTCTTGTTGATGGACTTGATCCGTTATTCGACAATTTTGTCAAATATTATTATTTTCGAAAACCACAAATCTCTTCAGATTTTCTTTTTGATTACCTTATTGATGAGGAAGACAGGTGTAAAAAATGTCTTTCTCATCTATCAAGGAGGAGAGCCCAATCGCTAGTTTGTCTAGCCCTTAATGGAAAACTCTTCCACGCATAATCCATTCCAAGATGTGCAATCTTCTAGTTTTGCAGTTATATCTAGTCCAGTCCCCTATTGACACAGAAAATTCCACGACCTAGATTCCTCAAGATCCACTTGCTCCGGTGGACTCTTCCGCTGATCTCTATGATCAAGTGCATTCATGCCCATGTATCGTGGTACCTGATGTCGCTAATGTTGAGGCTTTGTCTCCAGCCGGCTCAACATTGAACTCCAGCTTAACGTTTGAGTCTTCTTCTAGAAAGCTTCAAACTGGGATCACTACACAAGGCCCAAGGCAGCCTCTCGTAACTAACCCTAGGCAAGCCCTTTTCTCCGTGGGATCAGTTTGTGCAACCCAACTTTTTAGCAGCAGCTTCCCTTTCTCTTACTGTCTTTTCGCTAAAAAGGTCTGCTCCTCCTGTAAGGCTCAATTCTCTACCGGTGGACTCTTCAACCCCGCGCTCTATGACACACAATCCTGGACTATCCACTTCAGGCCACCTTCATCCCAATCAAGCGGCTCTCACTAGTAGTCCAGCGTCTCTAGCGGACTCTCAGTTATTCCCAATTTTCTCACACAGTCCTGTTTATCAAAATAGCTCAATTTCATATGAAACTGTGGACTCCTCTAGTCCACTATCCAGAAAAGCTACGTCTTCTTTTGAGGCTTTGCACAAAGTCGGCTGCTCCCAAGCTCTTTTCATAGACATGAACCAACCTTCTGTTAGGCAGTCTCTAAGGATACCATCCGCACCACTTGTGCCATATTCACAACCTACTTGGCCTGCTACACTAACTAGTTCACAAAGTTCACAAAGTGCTGTTCACTTTTTCTACAACAATTTTGTCCCACTTTCTGTGGATGTCTCGTTCGAAAATATTAATGAGGATCGCTCATTTGAAGATGATCCATACATACTATATCCCCCGAAGGAGTGGCATTACAAGCCTTTTCACAATCACCTTTACCTTAGGCTATTGTTCAACATCAATTGACTGTTATCGGTATCTCCGAGCAAGCTGCATCTACGTACCTTCGATTGGCTTGAGGGAGGGGGGTGTAAACAGTATGTATGTGTCAAAGGCTCCACCCTAAGAAGACTTGGACAACACTCTTGATACACGCTTGTACATAGTTTAGAGTCCTTAGTTTAGATAAGTATATCTTTGTATTTATTTATGCTTATTCATTCTTTAGTAATAGAGATATTGTGTAAATCATAGTAGGACTCTTGTACGTATATAAATCATCACATGAATAACAATTGACTCAAGTTGAGTCTCCTAAACCTACTGCCGTCTCTCTCTCTTTCTTTCTCTCTGTTTCATTTTGGTTTTCATTATGAATTATTTTTATCTTACAGGCGTGTATCAAGCGATGTGGAACGGAGGGTGTAAACCCTAATTTATTAATTGTGAGGAAACTATGAAGAATAAAGAAATGAAAGCAACGAATCGTGTAGAGAAGAAAACAATTGATACGAGATTTACCTACAACATGGAGAATTGAGTTAAAGTCAGTTTGTTGTAGCATGTAAGGATGAGAAGGGGAGAATCCACTGAAAAACGGTGTGAGACGGAAGCTGGAAGTGGACTAGGGGGTAGGGTGAGAATCGTCGCTGCACTGGGTAGGGTTAGGGAGAGCAAAAGTCGAAGGAGCCAAAGAGGGTTTGGTTTGAAGAAGACTGATGAAATTCATGGTTAAATGGCATTTAAGCCATCCTTTTTTAAGTTAAAATACAAAAATATTCATCAGGTGACCTGACATGTGTTATTAACAGAAGATGTTTAATTCCTATCTGGCCTAGCTGACGGAAGGTGCAAAGTGGACGATTTTAAATTAAAGTAGCAAACAAACTGACTTTTCAAACGGGAATGCAAAGTGAGATTGATAATATATTTGAGGGTTAAACGTATTTTAACCTTTTCATTTCAATATTTTTGGTTTTGATACCGCGATTTATTGGGCTATTCTTACTCACCCCTAAATCTTATATATATATATTAAAGTTGGTGAGGAGGGTTGTGAGATTGACATGTGTACAAGTTTTAGTAAAATCTTGAATTTAGAGAAGCTACATCAACATCATCCTAAAATGTAATGACTTGATATTCTCATTCTTAGCTAATACTATTAGTTAATCATATTAGTAATTACAAAAGTTAAATATTACTATTAATAGTAGGGACATTTTCTTAAAATCCCTTCATTCTAACTTTTATTTCTAAAGAAGACACAATATTTTTCTAATTTCTCAAAAACCCAAGGGACAAAAATAGCCAAGAATACCCCTAACTACCCCTTATAAGGGGTTCCCCCTTTCCAGGCCATATTTTCAGGTCATATTTCCATCTCGCTCTGAGATTCATGTCTCAGACTCTTAGAATCACTGAGAATCATGTCTCAAACCTATAAAAACACTAAAATTCATATCATAAACGTATAAAAACACTGAGAGACATGTCGCATGCCTATAAAAAACATTGAAAGTCATGTCACATACATATAAAAACACTTAGAACCATATTACATACCTATAAAAACACTTAGAACCATGTCACACACACCAATAAAAACACTTAGAACTATATCACATACCTATAAAAACACTTGGAACCATGTCACATGCCAATTAAAACACTTAGAACCACATCACATACAAATAAAAACACTGAAAGACATGTCACATACACATAAAAACACTTAGAAACATATCACATACCTCTAAAAACATTGAGAGCCATATCACAAACCTATAAAAACACTGAGAGTCATGCCGCAGGCCTATAAAAACTCAGAGATACATGTCACAAACCTATAAAAATATTGAGAGTCATGTCTCCGACTTGTAAAAACACTGAGAGACATGTCACATATATATATAAAAACACTGAGAGACGTGTCTCAGACCTATAAAAACACTGAGAGACATATCTCAGACCTATAGAAACACTGAGAGATGTGTCGCAGACCTATGAAAACACTAAGAGACATGTCACACACCTATAAAAACACTTAGAACTATGTCGCAAACCTATAAAAACACTGAGAAACGTGTCGCAGACCTATAACAATACTGAGAGACATGTCACATACCTATAAAAACACTGAGAGACATGTCACAGACATATAAAAATAGTGAGAGATAAGTCACCTACCTATAAAAACACTGAGAGCCATATCACAGATCTATAAAACCACTAAGAGACATGTCACAGACCTATAGCCATGTTTTTACACCTGTTAAAACACTGAGACCCATGTCGTAAACCAATAAAAACATTGATATACATGTCTCAGACTTATAAAAACATTGAGACACAAGTCACATACATATAAAAACACTAAGAGCCATGTCGCAGACCAATAAAACACTGAGAGTCATGTCTCAGGCCTATAAAAACACTGAGACACAAGTCACATGCCTATTAAAAGACTGAGAGACGTGTCGCAAACCTTTAAAAACACTGAGAGATGTGTCATAAAAACACTGAGAGACATCTCGCAGACCTATAAAAACAGTGAGAGACGTATCTCAAACCTATAAAAATACTGAGAGACATGTCGCATACCTATAAAAACACTGAGAGACATGTCGCAGACCTATAAAAACACTGAGAGACGTATTTCAGACCAATAAAAACACCAAGAGTCATGTCGCAGACCTATAAAAACACTGAGAGACATGTCGCAGACCTATAAAAACACTAAGAGTCATGTCAGATACCTATAAAAGACTGAGAGACATGTCTCATACCTATAAAAATACTGAGAGACATGTCTCAGACCTATAAAAAACTGAGACACAAGTCACATGCCTATTAAAAGACTGAGAGACATGTTGCAGACCTTTAAAAACACTGACATACATGTCACAGACCTAAAAAAACACCGAGAGTCATGTCTCAGACCTATAAAATCAATAAGAGAAATGTAACATACCTATAAAAACACTGAGAGCCATGTCACATACCTATAAATACACTGAGACACGTGTCTCTGGCCTATAAAAACATTGAAAGACATATCTCATACCTATAAAAACACTTAGACACATGTCGCAAACCTATAAAAACACTGAGAGTCATGCCCCATTGCATGCATATTATCATGAAGTTTGTCACAACCCAAGTACTAAAAATATTTACAAATTAATATTAATATAATAAAATTGTAATGCATATTTATTTGTATCATTTATAAATGAAAAACTAAATGATTATTTTTGTATTGTTTATTTTTTTATAATTAATGGAAAATGAAAAAAAATAATGTCATTAAATTTTCTCAATTAAGCCAAAAGCCCAAATGGGTCCATCCATTTCTCACTCTCTGTATGATGAGAAAGTTTTGTGTGGCATATACTCCCTCCGTTTCATGTCACTTGAGACTTATTTGTAAGAACATGGCTTGCAACACAAGTCATTTAGTAATTTCATACATGAAATCATACCTATAATGTTAATATAAAGTGTAGTGAATTAAAATAATGTGTAGAATTCCTGGATGTAATATTACCTATTTTTGATGGGCAAAGTGGTAATTTAACATCACTAAATGTTGAAAAGGGTGTAGTCCCTAAATGAGGTGCCTATTGGTTTCATATATAAAGGGTTCTCCATAAACCCTAGAAATCACTCCATTCATTTTATTTTCTCTCCTAAATAATCTTCATATTGCTAGAGACATTAGAGAGAAAAGGCACAATCATTTAGAAGAACTACGTCCCCTTAATTCTTCTTCTTCTTCTTATTCTCCCTACAACATCTATAATGGATTCAACATGTATTATTTCGCTTCCGCCTTCATCTCATTCTTATTCTGAAAATGAGCGTGGCATTCAGGGATATAAAGAATTGTTCCAACAATTGGTATCAGAGTCCCGTTCATTTTGGTTTAAGTTTGGGTTCTTCTTTGAGAAAGTTTTGTACTTTCAATTTGATTCATTTTCCCTGTTGAATCATTAAGTTTTAATGTTGATTAGGGACTCTAATTCGTTCATAGAGTACTGATAATCATCATCTAAAATTCAGAAAATGGTTTGAAAGTGTTTTGTTCATTAAATTAAAATGGTTCAAGTTAGACCATCCCTTCATAACATGGTTTTATGTTTTAAGTACATACCATGTGGATCTACTTACTTGATTCCATTAATTTTAAAAGCAAGATTATCTTAAATAACATGGTTTTATGTTTTAAGTACATACCATGTGGATCTACTTGTTATTCATGCCTTTTGGGACAAAATATGGAAAAAGTGCAGCAAAAATGCATGAAACGGTGGCTTTAGCCCGGTCGGGTATTATGTTCCACCCGGTCGGGTCTTATGTTCCACCCGGTTGGACTAAATGTGTTTGCCCGGTCGGGTCTTTGGTTCCGACCGGTCGGGCATTGTATGTTGCCCGGTCGGGTATTAGGTATTGCCCGGTCGCGCATATTCACAGGATTTTTGCCTTTTTCAAGATGTTGCACAATTTTGTTTCCCCTTTTGAACAAAAACATAATTATTTTCAAACCTTAAAGTTTTTGATTAATTATATGCTTTGATAATTTTATTCATTGTTTAAATAATATTGTCGCCTAAGTGATTTACGTTATTTAAACCCTAAAATTGTAAAGTGTTGGATGTTTGAGTTGATATGTGAATGGCTTGAATTTTCCAAAGAAGATCTTGACATTTGACTAAACTTAGGCATTCATGTGGTAACAAGTAAAATGAACATTAGGTTATTTTCTTAGATGCTTATGTCGGCCCAAAGGAAGATTAAGTATTTATTAAAATATAAGTTCAAATTACTTGTTACCTAAGGCAATCATTTATGAGTCAACTCGCAATCCAAAGATTAGTTTTGATGTCATGTTGATTGTCTTGTTGATGGCTTTCGTTGATATAATTAATCATTTTTCATTATGTAGTATCTTATACATGTTTTGTATTCATTCTTGTTCTCAAAATTCTAACAGATTTACTTATAGCTTCATCCGTGATTACTGCTATAAGTACCTTACCGATGCTTAATGGGACTAATTTTAAAACTTGGAAAAATAAATTGATGATGATCTTAGGCTATATGGACATAGATCATGCAT
Source organism: Campanula takesimana (assembly GCA_026119855.1). Lineage (NCBI taxonomy): Eukaryota > Viridiplantae > Streptophyta > Magnoliopsida > Asterales > Campanulaceae > Campanula > Campanula takesimana. The sequence goes on from JAOWBW010000239.1 coordinate 553,099, forward strand.
TAATGGAGTCGTTTCCTCTTCCTCTATCTAATGAAAGCACTCAAGAAGATTGCTTAAATGAGGAGAAGTGGAAACGCTCCAATCGTGTGAGCCTAATGATCATGAATATAGTTGTCCCGGAGACCATTTTGACCGGTATCTGCAAGGATATTGATGCTAAAACATTCCTTGATATGCTTGAGGAATGTTTGGCATCTACCTCTTCTCATGGGACAAAGAGAAAAGGGAAGGATGTTGCGGTTGCAAGAAATAAGAACCGTAAGGGATCATCTAATGATCATGAAGAATGCTTCTTTTGCAAGGACCTCAATCACATGAAGTACGACTGCCCTAAGTATCACGCTTGGCGTGCTAATAAAGGTATGTCATTTGGTATTTGTTTGTGATAAAGGGTAATTTGGTTTCATTTTCTACATATACATAGTGGTTGAATATTGGAACGACAACTCACATAAAGGAAGTTTATGTAGGATTGCCTGAAATACCGAAGTCCTGCAGAAGATGAAGGATTCATCTATATGGAAGCCGATCCGGTTGAAGTGCAAGGCATTGGGAATTTTTGTTATTGTTAAAGTACTTAGTAATATTTGTATAAATACTACATTTGTTGTACCGTCATTTAGACGGAATTTGATATTTATCACACTATTGAACAAACAAGGTTATTTTGTTTAATTTTATAAATGTGATGTTTATTTTTATTCCAATGTTGATGGTACTAGTACTTTGTCAAGTAGTCTTTATTCACTTGACCTTAGTTACACAATAAATGAATCCCATAAATAATGAAACCAAAACTAGAAAGCAAAAGTTATCAAGTAAATTTTTAAGGCATAGGCGTTTGGGTCATATTTCCTAGAGAAAAATTGATAAGCTTATGTTAAAGGAAATCTTGAACAAACTTGATATTTTGAAAAATACTTTTGCATTAAATGCCTTAAAGGAAATTTACAAACATTAAAAGAATAGTATTCTCGAGAGTATCAAGTGTCTTTAAAACTAATACATATGAACATTGTGGGCCATTCATTATTCCTTCGAGGAAAGGTCAACAATAGTTATTACGTTTATAAATGACTACTCTCAATATGGATGCATTTATTACTTCATGCAAAGACTCAAGTTATGGACGTTTTCAAGTCTTATGAGGTCAAAGTTGGAAATCAACTTTAAAGACTATTAAGAACATTAGGTCCAATCATGATAGAGTATATCATGGTTGGAATGATTGTTAAAGGGAACAACGTCTAGGTCCTTTTTACTCGCTATTTTGAAGAGTGTGGGATTGTCTCCATCTACATTAAGCCGGGTACGCCTAGCATGAATGATGTACACAAGAGACATGATAAAATCCTTAAGAAAATGGTAATAAGCATGTTTTGTGCTTCTTTTACCTCACTCATTATGGGCGATACATTAAAACCGCAGCCCTTATTCTCATTAAAGATCCCTCTAAGCTACTAATAAAAACCCTTTATGATTTTGGGACGAATAAGGAACACGTCCTTAAATCATCTTCATTTATGGGTTGTCTAACATAAGGGTAGACCTTATAAGTCTACTAAAGGCAAGTTAGACATAAGATTGTTAGTAGTTATTCATGAGGTAAGCCGAGAGATCTAGGGGATATATAAATTTTACAACCCGAAAATTTGAACATTTTGAAACGAGAAAAGCTAGGTTCTTTGAGGATGTTGAATTTAGTGGGAGATTAGGTGTAATATTTTGAATTTGGAAAAGAAGAGGCATCCATTTCTTCACCTCTTCCATAAGTTCCAATTGGATTTCAAATTTTGTATACTTGATATTCAAGAAGAACATACAATTCAAAATAAATATGGTTTCCCTATAAATATTGAACAACATGAAAATGTTGATCATAAGAAGGAAATTCAACAAACATCAGAATTAGTAAGAACCGGTGCCCTTAAAGAGATACAATAGAGTAAGAAGGATTGCAATACCGGATAATTATGAGATGTATCTTACCGAGAAATTAAGGACACATAGGTTTAGTGGGAGATGAGCCATTCATCTACCATAAAGCCATTAATAGTCTTAATTCTCATAAGTAGATTAATACCATATATAAAGAATTGAAATCTTTGAAAGATAACAACTTTTGGGATCTTTTTACATTACCTAAAGATGTGAAACCTATAAATGGGTCTCTAAAAGAATTCGCAAAAGTAATGTTGAAAGATATAAGACCCATCTAGTTGCTAAAGATTTTTTCAACTCATAAGAAAGGCATTAATTATCAAGAAATAAACATTTCCCGGTATCTTCTAAAAACTCTTTTAAAATCATTATGGCACTAGTAACAATTTGTGTCTTAAGCTTCATCAAATGGATATTAAGAGAACTTTTCTTAATGGAGACATTGAGGAAACTATCTATATGGAGAAATTCATTTATGACTTAAGCAAACTTCTCATTAATGGTATTTAAAGATTAATCAAGTTATTCTTTCATTTGGTTTTGAAATGAATCTTGATAAATATTGTGTATACCATAAGTTCAGTGGGAAAATTATAATTTTGGTCTTATATGTGGGTAATATTTGCTTGCTAGTAATGTTTTAAGCCTTAATAAAAAAAACTAAGAAATTTCTTTGGAATGAAAATTCTTGGTGAGGCATCCTTTTGTATTAGGAATCCAAGTTCACTGTGAGTATTCACAGAGTATTTTGGGATTATCACAAAAGGCCTAGATAGAAAAGGTATTACAAAAGGTATAGCATGCAAAACTATAAACCACTTGACACCCCTAATTTTAAAGGAGACATGCTTAGTCTTAAATAGTGTCCTAAAGTTAATTATGAATCCAAGTATATAGAAAATATCCCTCTTTGCATCAGCAGTAAGAAAGTTTAATAAATGCGTAAGTCTTGCATTCAATGTTGGGATGCTTGATCAATACCAAAGCAATCCAGAAAGAACATTAAATAGTAGCCAAAAGAATGATATGGTATTTACAAAACACAAAGATCTACATGCCTATTTTTAATCGGATAATCTTGAGATCATTTGGTATTCCGATATTTGTTAAATTACATGGCTACATAAGTTTTAATGGACTGTGATTTGTCAAAACAAGTGTCGAAAGACCAATTAAGATATGACTATCAGGTAGCAGTTCCGTACTCTAACAAAAGGTTTATGGATTTAACATTAAGTATCTTGTTATAAAGAAAAGAGTACAAAATGAACAGAGAAATACAACTTATTAGAACAAACTCCATAATTTAACGGATCCATTTATGAAACGTTATCATCTCTAGTGTTTCACGAGCATGTTGCTCATATGGGTGTAACAATTTGATAACATTTAATTTAGTGGAGTTTTGTGTTGTACTTCATTAATTGTTCTATTATTTTTTTATCTCATTTGGTTAAGTTGGACTAGTTGGAAGAATATGTATATATTCATTATGATTCCATGCTACATATATATACTTTTGATCTATGTCATTTAGTTGGATTTGTATACGTGATTATTGTGGGTTTAGTTGCGAATCAATTACAACGACTGCCCCTTTAGTCCTATACTTGTATGGCTAATGGACGAGATTGTCATAAATAACAATAAAGTGCGCACATTAGTGTTGTCATTTGTGTTATATTCATGATTTAAAGGAAGGACTTTGTTTTGCAACCCAAGTGAGAGATTGTTAGGACATGGCTTGCAACACAAGTCATTTAGTAATTTCATACATGAAATCATACCTATAATGTTAATATAAAGTGTAGTGAATTAAAATAATGTGTAGAATTCCTGGATGTAATATTACCTATTTTGATGGGCAAAGTGGTAATTTAACATCACTAAAGGTTGAAAGGGTGAAGACCCTAAATGAGGTGCCTATTGGTTTTATATATAAAGGGTTCTCCATCAACCCTAAAAATCACTCCATTCATTTTATTTTCTTTCCTAAATAATCTTCATATTGCTAGAGACATTAGAGAGAAAAGGCACAATCATTATTTAGAAGAACTCCGTCCCCTTAATTCTTCTTCTTCTTCTTATTCTCCCTACAACATCTGTAATGGATTCAACATGTATTATTTCGCTTCCGCCTTCATCTTCTTCCTCATTCTTATTCTGAAAATGAGCGTGGCATTCAGGGATATAAAGAATTGTTTCAACATTATTTCCTTTTTTGTCCGTTCCACATCACTTGAGACTGCCCAAAATGGTAAAGAATATTTACCATTCTTCCCACTCATTCTCTCTCCTATTTTATTTTTACACTCATAACACCATTTACTTTTCTTCTATGCCATATTTACAAACAGAAGAGGGATACTTCCATAAAAAAAAAAAAAAACACTCTATGGAGGTGGAAGAATTACTTTCACCAAAGCCATCACTCGTTTCAAAATCACTCTAGGGAACTCGAAGAATTAATTCCGCCAAAACTAGATCTGTTCATCATCCCTTCCTCTGGCGAATTCTCTGTCTCCCACTACTCAGTATCACCGATCTGAATTTCTTCTTTGAATAATTTGACTTTTGTGTTTGATTTAACAGATCTGGGGTTTCTTTTTTTTAAGAAAATTGAGTTTGAATAATTATTTTGTGGGTTTTGTAGGGATGGTTGGGGACGGAAGAATTGAGCGAAGGATGATTTCGTTTTAGAGAGAGAATGAAAAAATTCGCAGATGGGTGAGGGGAGGGTTAATGTGTTTTAGGGTTGGGTGGGAGGGGTGATTTCGGGATTACACTATTTGTTTAAAAAAATCAGGGACCTATTAGAAATAAACGTTCCATTTAGTGGACCTGGACAGAATAAACGAAAATGTTTGTCCTATTTAAAAAAATTGTTTTGTTTTAAGGACTTTTCAGAAATTTTTCCTTAATAGTATTAGTTATACTATTAATTGTATAAGTTAACTATTACTATTAGTAGTATTAGTTAACAATAGTAGTTACTATACAAGTTAAATATTACAATTAATAGTATTATTTAATTATAATAGTTACTATATTAGTTAACTAATACTATTAATAGTATTAGTTAACTATAATAGTTACTATATAAGTTAATTATTATTATTAATAGTAATTGTTAAATATAATAGTTACTTATAAGTTAGTTTTTACTATTAATGATATTAGTTAACTATAATAGGCTATATACATTAACTATTACTATTATTAGTATTAATTAATTATAATAGTTATTATATAAGTTAAATTATTATTTTTTAATATTAATTAATTATACTAATTACTATATCTATTAACTATTATTATTATTAATATTAGTTTATTTTAATAATTATAATAAAAATTATTGTATAGATTAATCATTACTATTACTATATATTAACTATTACTATATATATTATTAATTAATTATAATTGTTATTACAGTAATAACAATTATATAGATTAATTATTATTATTAATTGTTATAGTTAAAATAATGATTACTATATTAGTTAACTATAGTTAAAATATTTTTTTAAGACATATTATTAGTTTCCCGTGCAGAGCGCGGGTTACCCGCTAGTATATATTGATAATTATTGTGAAAATGGTGGTCCTAGCTACACTTGAAATTTGCATGTGCCACCAAATGATAAAACATGTGCTGATAATGTTTCACGTTAATCTTATGTACGACGTAGGAACCATTCCTGGCTTCAACCTCACCCAATTTCAAGCAGCGGTCGGAGGTAAAGAAGCTCAACCCAAACATATTCAAAATATTCTAAACAGACCAGTCAATCAAATTAAATTCATCTCCATTTTTATTATTCTAATACTCCCTCACTCATAGTATATCAGAGTATATGTCCACCTCATAAAATGACAAAACCCAGAAAATGTAACCCACAAAAAACAAAACCCAGAAAATGTAACCCACAAGAAGAGCCTTCTTCAAGAAAAATACAGAAGAAGAAGGCTCCTAATTTTATTTTATTTTTTATCCTTTTTGTTTATTCAATCTTATTTCTTTCTTTCAAGCTTTCAATATAAATTCCATTGCGTGTCCTCTTTTGCCCAAGTGTCTAGCATTTCCTTACACCTGTCCATTTGCTTTACACCTGTCCATTTGCTGTTTTGGTTTTATTGGTCGTTCATTCATCAAGGGCGGTGCTTGCAGCTACTTGAGCCCTCTTTTTTCATCCTTTTCACGAACAAGCTGGGACACACAATAAAACACACACATGAACATATAGCGCTAAGAGGGTCTGAGAATTTAGAAATAGTTATAATATTTTAGGCGGAACTGGACGTCTTTTAGAACACTGCTATGTATTACTCCATCCATGTATTCTAAAATAAATGTCATATTTTTATTTTTGTTTTGTCAGCTTGATTAAATTTTGATCAGTGTTTGTGAAGTTACATTATTATGAAATTATATCTTTAACTTCTAATTGATATCGGTGTTCTTTTTATTGTATTTGCAAAACAAATAAAGCCACATCATCACCTTAATTAAATAAAGCATCCATAACGGTAAGAGCCACGATTTTACATAACTGTTAAGTAAACTTTTGTAAAACAAAAAACTTAAGTACAACTTTCTCTACTACACCCATGTCTTAGAAAGTTTATCTTATTTTGATTTTTATGGTCAATTCATATTAATTTTGATTATAGAATCGTGTCAATCTAATGATCACAATGAAATTCCAAAAATCGTATTGATAAATCAATTAATGTTTATCAATTACAATTGTTAGAATTTCACTAGGATGATTATATCGCTGTTAATGTTTTGTCAAAATTCATATTATTCACTATAAAAAATTAAAATGAAACAATCTTTTAAAAACCTAGGAGTATTACAAAACCTTTAACAATAATGTCAACTGCAGTTGACTTGTAGGGAATAGGGTTTTACTAGAAGAGCAATGCTAGGGGCACAAAATAAGCTCACAAAATTTTGCTCACAAAATGAGGTACGGTATTTTATTGGTTGCATCGATAATGGACCCGCCACATATAGAACAATTGAAATATTGTAGAAACTCAATTGTATTATTCACAATAATAGAATATATATATACAAGAGGCTTGCTTTGGATGCAAGTTAGAGAATCCTACTCAAATAATAAACCTGGAATACTGATAACACTAAGAGAGTAAACAAGGTAATTGCGGCTGGACCTAGCTTGGTACCCAAGCTAGGGTTTCGGCATACTAGCAGATTGAATGTAGGCTGGAGTGTAGACACACGGTAGGACACACTGATCAACTAGGGTTTGGTCTATCACCACACTCTACTTTAAAAAAAAAAACCAATAAAATCATTACACCTAAGATTTTGTGAGTAAGATTTTGTGACTTTTTTGTACCCCTAGTATTATTCTTACTAGAATATGTATATAAAAAAAAAATGAAAAAAAAAAAAAAAAAAAAAGGACAAGAATTCGGCTACATACAATAATAATAGTGATATGAAGTATCATGTTGGTCATGAAGGACTCAACCCCAAGAACATGTTTGAGTATAACGTGAAAGAAATAAGCGGCTAGGACTGTTCTGGGAACCAACCAACTGTGAGTACAACTGTGCTCACAAGTGTCAAGACAGTTGTCTTGTCAACTGCCGAAGAACGCAGTGAATGAAAAAACCCAGAAAACGCAGCGGATTAAAAATGAACAGAAATTAAACACTTCAGCAAGAAATTACTTGCTGGAATTAATAAAAAGTCTTGCAGAATACAAGACAATGAAAGAAACAAACAACGAAAAGATTAAAAGTTATTCTAGATTCCTAGAATAAATGAAAACACTCAAACACCTTGAAGTCTTGATGAACAAGGACTTCAAGAACACAAGGACTCTCTCACAAACGAAAATAACACGCTCTAAATCTCAGAATCCGTAAAGAATGACTGAATGAGATCGGATTCTTATAGACACGGGAATGAGAAGCTTTCTTGGAGAGGAGATCTTCTTGGATGTCAATCTTTAATGCCATCCAATCATTCCATATGAAGAGAGTCCATCTTTACCTAAAATACACAATACTAACTACCAAATCTTCTTATCAAACTTGACATGTAGATCATCATCACACAATTGGCTTATGCTAATTAGGTTTGCCTTTAACCCATCAACATGAAAGACATTATGCACGTTAGGCAAACCATTAACATTCAGAGTAACTTTGCCAATTACCTCACCTTGAGCACCTCCACCAAAATCGACTTTTCCACCTTTAAAGGCTTCATAGTCTTTGAAATTCTCAAGAGAGCCAGTCATGTGGCGGGAGCAGCCACTGTCAAAGTACCAGGCTCCTTCCACACTGCTCTTCAAGGAGGTAAACACCACTTGACACTTTAGAGTGTCCTTTCTTACCCATGTGACTTTTGGAGCAGACTGCTGTTGACTGGGCAGTTGTGACTCCAACTGTGCCCACAGTTGTGTTGTCAAGTGGCCGATGTTCTTCTCCAAGCCAAGTCCCTGTTTCAACTTGTAACAAAATGGACGTATATGTCCAGGGGCAAAACAATGGTGACACACGTATCTCCTTTTTATATTTCTTCTGTTTTTGTGAGGAGACACGTGATTAACATTAAATCTCTCATTGTTTTTCGAAGTGCCCTCACCTTCCTTAACAAACACTGGATCTCCATAGCCTAAACCTGATTTTCCTTGGTTCCCCATGTTTAGAACCTCTTCCAATTTAGCCTTACCATTGTTAAGTTTATTGAGTGTAATGGTTTCTTTTTCAAGATTGTTTTTATATTTCTCACACTCATTGTCTTTTTTGGTAAGCATGACTTCTAACCTAGCTATGGAGTCCTTTTGAGTATCACTTTCACTTGACAACGTCTCATTCTCAGACTTTAATTTCAGATTATTAGAGGTGAGTTTTTCATTTACCATCTTGAACTCCTTGGGTTGTTCCATTCGTTTGGACCAGTCTGTAAACAACTCAACGTATGTATTGTGCAAGTCCTCATACGTGGCACTATCCTCTTCTTCCTATTGGGATTCCTCAGATTCACCTGCATATGTGGAGTTAAGGTAGATATACATGTTAGTACCATCTGAGCTGACAGTTGACTGTTCATCTTCATTGTCAGATTTACTGTCAGAAAGGGATGATTGTGATGATCGTAAAAATGACATGTTTGTTTTCTGATCGTCATCATCTGAATCACTTAAGGTTGCAGAAAAACCCATCCCTCTCTTTTTGAGTGTGTTAGTGTAACACCCATCCTATTTCTTGTTAAATACTTGAACTTGCATATTATGTGTTAGTTTTACTTGGGTTAAAGTTTTAACTGCTTTAGAATATTAAGGTGGTTAAATGTCTAGTTTTGACTTCTGGGTCATTTGTGAAAATTTGATTTTAGGGGTCTTTTTGTCAAAAGTGAAACTTGAGGGGCCTAAGTGTCATTTTTGAAACTTCCAAGTATAAACTTGTTGGCTTTTCTTCTCTGGGTATTTCTTCCCCAAATCAAATACGTACACTCTCTCTGTTTCATAAGCTAGGGTTAGAATTTTCCCTATTCCCGACTCCTCGAGTTTAATTATCCCCCCGTTCTTGATTCCGATCCCGGATTAATATTCGTGGCGTTGAATAGAGCGTTCCAGGCCGAACAGAAATAAGTTTTGGTCAACTTGAATTTTGACTAGGTAAGTTATTAGCTCCCCCTTGCTTGTAATAAAATGCATAAATGTTATTCTCGATACTTGTGATTGTTAATTTTGTGTTTGTGATGATTTTTGTGGTATTTGTAAATTTGGGACAAAGGGAGTAAATTTCCCCTGTGTAAAATGATAAAGGGATTTGGAAAGATGAGTTTGAATGATGTTATGCCTTTTTTGGGTATGTTGAAATTGTTAGTAAATGTTACTCCTACGTTTGGGACGGAAAATATTGCAACCTGGGAAAGAATGAAAAATTTCGCATTTTAGTACACTGTGCGACTGCACAAAAATGATTGTGCGACCGCGCATCTTTCTGAAGGATTTTTCAAAGAAAGTGACCTGCTCGTGTGCGGCCGCACAGTCCATTTTGGGCGACCGCACAGTCATCTAAAAAACAAAGATTTTGTTTAAAGTTTGTATAAGTTGGAAGTAACCCTAGTTAAGGTATATAACCTTAGTATAAGATGTCCTAGCAAGTGTTGTGATACTTTAGGGGCATCAGACTTGGTCTTAAATATGTATACTCATTGAATTAAAATGAGAACATAAGTATAAGAGTAGTATCTCTTCTTTATGTCTTGAAAGTGCTATGAACAAGCACTAATGTGTTATACTTGTTGTGAATCCAATGATTGTACACCTTAGAGGCATTAGCATAAGGTCTTAGACTTGAACATCCTAAGAATAGGATTGGGATTTGGTAAGAGTAAATGTATAACTCTTATACTTGTTTGAATGTCCAAAGATTGGAAGTTATAACTTGAAGTATAAGACATTAAAAGCTTGTACATGACTTGAACATCCATAGAAATGGATTAAGACTTGAATATAAGATAATAAAATCTTGTACTTGGCTTGACACCAATACATATGTATGGTAGTGAACTAGAAAGTGCTATGAACAAGCACTAACTTGTATGAGACATGTTCTTGTTGTGTATGTGCAAACATTGCATATAGTTGCTTGATAACAAGGTGACTTCTTGAGTACTTGAAGCATGTTCCTTGTTGAGCTAGTCCACTACATTTGGATTAGTTCTTCTCCCGTTGTTCAAGTAAATATCTACTTGTACTTTCTTGTGTGAGTCCAGCTGGTTCTCCTTGCTTGTTCGAAAATGTATAGGTTCACGCTTGTCGCGAGAGCTGGGGTTTAAGTGACAATCGGGTCCCTATGTATTTCCGCCCGACCCCTTACTACCGGCCATAGTAAGGGCATAGCTTCCTTAGTTGGAGCAATAAGCCTGACTTAAGTGAATGCTAAACTCCCGTCCCGAACACCTCGTGAATAATCACGAGTACTGATATTGAGAATGACACTGGTTACCGGGTCTTCTGATACATACTGAATAATCAGTTCCTGTTATTGATCGTGATTGTCAAAGTAATACAAGCTGCGACAACAATGGTATTCTTGGGAGGAATAAGGAAGGAAGCAATATCCTTATAACTTGCTTGTTTAGCTTATGTGCTACTTGATGAGTGGATTATCCTCTCATATACTTGTTACTTGATGATACTTGATAAATGATTACTGGAGTATCTACTTGAATTGCATGATAACATGTCATGTAGTTGCATCTAATAGCTTACTGAGATTTATCTCACCCATTATTTGTTTCCCCCCCCCAGGAAAGGAAAGATAGTGCGCAGTGAGGCTCGACATAGTTGGGAGCTTACTTCGCAGGACGTGATTATTTTGGGGCTTGTGTCCTATTACACTTGGTGAGGACGATGTATTATGGGTTTTGTAACTCCTTATTTTGGGGTAGACAGTCTTGTTCAGTTCTTGTTGTCACTAGACATCTTGTATAGTACTCTTGATGCCAGCTTATGTGCTAGGCATGTTTCCGCTGTGTATGTATTAAGTTTGGTTTTAAATTTTCTTGTCTAGAACTCGTGTTGTGAGCTAGTATAGCTCCTTACTCTAGAGTATATATATCATGTCAGTTTGTTAAACAAATGTCATTAAGTTTCTTGTTGAGTTTCTTGTTCCTCGTTAGGCACTCCCATCCAGGTTCGAGGTTCTATTAGGGGATCCCGGGACCTGGGGGCGTGTCAGTTAGCACACTCATTGGCATAGTGTCCAAATCCTAAACACGCTCTACACTGAACGGACTCAATAGATCTTTTGTTTTCAGAAGAAAATTTGTTCTTACTTGTTTCTTTCTTGAATGATTCAATCTTAGGGGAGGAAGCAGTACCCTTATTGGAAAACCTTTGTTGACGTTTTTTGTTCAACATTTTGTTGAATTTTTGAGTGATAAAGTCACATTCATCTTCCTTTAAGTTTGAGTCATCAATATCCTTTGATAATTCAAAAAAATCTTTGGACACAGTAAGAGCACTAGCAAGAGCAATTGAATTTACTTTGCTAGTTTGTTGCACTTCAAGGTTCAATTCAAACATAGTTAGAATACTTAGAACCTTTTCAAGACTCACGGTCCGAGTATCACAAGTTTCTTCAATGACAGAGACTTTGATGTTAATTTTTCTGGGAGAGTTCTTAAAACTTTGCAAACCAACCTTGCATTGGAGATGGATTCTCCTAATGCAAAAGATTCATTTGAAATATCCATTAATCTAGCAGAATAGTCTTGAATAGTTTCATTATCTCCCATTCTTAAATTTTTAAACTCTGTCATCAATCTCCTTAATTTTGTTTGTTTGACACTATCAGACCCTTCACAATGAAGTTGTAAAATATCCCAAGCAGTTTTGGCTACTGTATGGTTAGAGAATAACCGATACATATTGTGATCAACATGAGCAGATATGGCAGCCATTGCCTTTGCATTGTAATTTGCAAGGGCAATTTCTTCCGCTTTACAATCTTGCTCGGGTTTTGGAACGAAAATCTTTTCTATTTTCTCTTCATCAGAAACTGAAGCTTTTGCTTTTGGATCAGTTAATTCCATAGTAGGGGATGTATATCCCACTAGAATACTGACCCAAGCACGATGATCAATGTTCTTGATGTACATGATCATCTTTGCCTTCCAAATGGTATAGTTTGAACCATCTAGAGTAGGCGGCTTATTACGAGTATGAGTACAGTCCATAATGGCCACTTTCAAAGATCGATCTCAGTATGTCGAGACCAAGCTTTGGTGCCAATTGAAAGAAATAAGCGGCTAGTACTGTTCTGGGAACCAACCAACTGTGAGTACAACTGTACTCACAAGTGTCAAGACAATTGTCTTGTCAACTGCCGAAGAACGCAGTGAATGAAAAAACCCAGAAAACGCAGCGGATTAAAAACGAACATAAATTAAACACTTCAGCAAGAAATTACTTGCTGGAAAACTTTCATTAATAAAAAGTCTTGCAGAATACAATACAATGAAAGAAACAAACAACGAAAAGATCAAAAGTTATTCTAGATTCCTAGAATAAATGAAAACACTCAAACACCTTGAAGTCTTGATGAACAAGGACTTCAAGAACACAAGGACTCTCTCACAAACGAAAATAACACTCTCTAAATCTCAGAATCCGTAAAGAATGACTGAATGAAATCTGCTTCTTATAGACACGTGAATGAGAAGCTTTCTTGGAGAGGAGATCTTCTTGGATGTCAATCTTTAATGACATCCAATCATTACATATGAAGAGAGTCCATCTTTACCTAAAATACACAATACTAACTACCAAAGATAAACATTAGTAGGTTAGTAAATCAAATCAAATATATCCTAATTTAACTAATCCTAAAATAAATATTACTATATCCTAAAATAACTATAAACTAATATAAATAAAATATATACAAATATAATTAAACTATTCACAATATAATTAACTAATTTACTTAAAAATCAGAAACACAAAGATTTAACATAATAGATTATTTTCATACTCTTCATAACGCTTAATTTATGTTTCTTGATTTATGTTGTTTGACTGAGAAACATGAACAAAAACTGTCTCAACCGTCTGTCACGGGGCTTAAGATAATTGGTCGGCCACACCAATACACCATAACTCTTCCGCCTCATAATAATTATCGCATCTTTTATATTCATTTATCTTAAAATAAATATTGTATTTTAAAGTAGTTTTAATACAATTATGTCATACATAAAAAATGTACATGATTTTTTTAAAAAAATATATTGGTAAGTCAAACTTAACATTAATTATATAAAAATTAATTAGTAGACTAACGGTTAAAGTTAATTTGATTGCATCATGTTGTAACGTACGTTTCCTTCAATTTGGACTCTACGTTATATTACTGTTTATACTCTTTTTCCGCCCACTAAAAATCGATAGGCGCCAGAGCAAGGTCAAGTGCTTAGAGCTTTAGGCGGGGTCGAGAATAAGACATAATTTATAACATCTCAGTGAAATAGCGTTGAAAATGTTACCAAAATATGAAAACGAAAAATTTAAATGTTTATAATAATAAATTTAATATAATTTTCTACTGAAAAATACTAATATTAAAAATTGTAGGTGGGGCTCTAGACAAATTTAAAGTTAATTGCGACATTTTAATATAAATTTAAAGTGAATTAAGCGCGACATTTTATTACCACCTAGCGCCAAGGCGGTTTAGACGAACGGTTTTTAGAACAGTGGTTGCTAGTGTGCAAGTGTGTTTTATTGAATAAAAAATTATTTTCAAATTTTCATTTGATTATAGCACGTATGGAGTATATAAGAGTATTCACACACTTCATTGGTATGAAGCCTTTTGAAAAATGCCCAAAAATAAAATCATACGAGCTTATTTCGAAATGGACGGTATTATTAGGAGTGAGCACGGTACGGTACGGAACGGTTGGGTATTGTGGTAATACCTCAATCGAATAGTATATTTTAGGTATGTAAAGTCTTTATCCGTAACTTCTCGGTTTTAAATGGTACAGTTTCATCGGTTCTCGGTTTTGGGATTGATCGGTTTGGAAAATGATTAGATTCCTCGAAAATCATGCTGAAGCTTGGGCTAACAAGTCTTAAAAAAAAAAGATAACAAATACTCTCTCCGTCCCACCTCACTTGACACCTAAGGGGTGAGAACAAGAATTAAGGAAAAGTGAAGAGAGAGAATGAGTGGTGAGGTAGAGTGAATATAAAATTATAAAAAGTAGGCATTTTGGGGAGTGTCAACTGATGTGGAACGGAGGGAGTAAACCCTAATTTATTAATAGGTTAATTTCAATTTAGACCCTGAAGTACCATACCACCATTCCAAGCGAACCATGGCTGTCTTTTTTCGCCAGATCAGACCTTGGGGTAATTCATTTTCGCCAGTTAGGGTCTTTTTGACGGAATCCATTAAAAACTTAGTTAAAAAGTACATGATATGCACGTGACTAACAAATTTGGGTAGTATGAATTGAAAGTAACGATTAAATGTGTTATATAGCAAATCTAAAACCTGAGGGGAGAAATTAAAAAAAAAAATCAAAATCTATTAACTTTCCCCTTTACCTTCCCCTTCCCTTTCCATATTACATAACCTAGATTTACAGGGTATATCTTTTACCGTCAACAACACTGTTGGTCCTCATAATTGCCGCCGTCGTTGCCCATGTCATCGCCGCCGTCGTCGTCTTTGTAAGTACCCCAATCTGAAATTGACCAACTTAGAGGAACTCTTAGCACCATTCAGAGATAAACTGATAGGCTGGGACCTCACTAAGATAAACCTAAAATTCCAGAACTGCTCTGGAATTAAAATTAGTTTGGGTACTAGAGGGGACAATCTGTACGAATGGTTTGGGCGCCCTCAGTCCCTATAAATGCAGGCCCTTGTTGATCATTTCGGGGGGAGAGAAAATTGTTTAGAGAGCAAAAGCTCTGCAGAAATTATAATAGAATAAAGTGATCAACACACTTGAGATAAAAGAGAGAGGAAGATAGGCTAGAATCAATATTGGTGAGGCCTCCTTCTCCCCCATCCCCTCTTTATCTCTTCTTCTTTTTGTTACTTACTTATCTTATGCCATTATAATAATAATATGAAATGGAACCAAGCCTTGGAGTGATCAATGGTGTCCTTCATGCCTAGTGTTTGATTTGTGGGTTACAAACCATGATTATCAAGGATTGTTATGTGTAAATGCACCTTTATTTTATTGTCATTTACATTAATGCACTTTACATTCAAGTCTTTACTTTTGTTGTCTTTAAATTAATGCAATTTACTTTCAAGTCTTTACATTTATGTTGGTTTATTTGAGTTTCATCAACTTTGGATGGTAAAGTCTCAATTTTTACCATTCAAGGTCTTGATCAACTCCTAATAATGTCCCTTTTGATGGTAAATATTCAATCTCTATCCATCTAAAGGTTGATTTCTTGTTTCCCCAAGGCTTTCCTTGGATGAATCATTCATTTGGATGTTAAAGTTCCAATCTTTAACCATCCAAATGATGATCTTGGCTCAAAAGCCATGATTTATCAACTTTCTTCATATTTCCCCAATGATTGCCTTGATCACACCCAAGAATCTTTGTTTTTGGTGATTAACTAGTGATCAATGGCATATGGATGATCTTATTCATGTTTTGTAACTAGAAAATAGACTGAACAGAGCCAAATCAGTCCAGTTTTAGCAGAAGTTGATTTGGGGAGGCAAGAAGGATCTAACACGGAGAGGTTGAAGCGTCGCTTGGTTTCAACTCGCCTTATTACTTGAGCGTGGAGGCTTAACATGGTGGTAAAATATTTTGTGGATCATTCTCTGGTGGGAGTATGATAGGAGCATGTCACAGTGGTGGTTTATGTCTCCAGGTGGGAGATTGTTGGGATAGAGTCAAAACCAAGGAGAAGGTCAAAACCGCGGAGAAGCGAGGAGTCGAAACCGGGACTGACCAAGTGGGCGACCGCCCGTAGAGGGGGTGGGCGACCGCCCACCTCGGCAGAATGTCGGGGACGGGCTTGGTTGGCGTGCAATAGGAGTTGACCAAGGAAACTAAACATTAATGTGCTTCCTGGTGTGCACGTGTCCATGGTGGAAAAATAAAGGAATTAGTTTCCTTGGTATTTTGGGTTTCCTTTTACCAATAATAAATATACTCCTTCCGTCTCAAGGACTCCGGGTAAATTAGGTTTTGATCAGGATTAGGTTTTGTATCCCTATAAATATATTGCGACTACCACCATAATATTTTGTACCCAAAAATGAGGAAGTTAGGATATCAAGGAGAGCCACAAAATAGTGTCTAGGAGGGGGCCGGGGCCTAGGAGAGCCATGGGGGGCGATCCTACAACCCGGCCATGACCGTGTTGTTTGTGTGTTCTTGGGGAGGTGAGATAATATATATGAGAGATTGCTCATGGAGAGTTACTATGCTAGATCTGTGTGAGTGGATATGTAAAGTTGTAATCCTTCATATATTATTATAGTGATATCCTGGCTTGGGGCCTCCGGATGTAGCCACGAGGGGGTGGTGAACCGGGTTAACAAATTATGGTGTTCTTGTTCTTTCATATTATCATGTGTTGATTATTTTCTCCATATTAATGACTGCTAGTATGGGCTAGTGGATGCGGTGATCCCCCCAATTCCCCAACAACTGGTATCAAGAGCTTTGGTTTGAGATCTAGGAGAGATCCAAGGTGAAGAAAGAGACAACGGATTTTCGTGCAGCGCACGTGCAGAATTCGTGCAATGCACGTGCAGGCTTGGTGGAGCACACGTGCAGATTTCGTGCAGTGCAGATTCTTTGTATGGAAGTCGTGCAGAGATCTGAGAGCTTCTAGGGTTTATGGTTGAAGCAAGACACGTGCCAAATTGGTCAACGATCGTGCGGAAGATCAGAAAGTCCGAAAAGATCGTTTGTTTCTTATGAGATCTGCAGAAATTTGAGGTGGAATTTGGAGATGCAGAGATCAAGATGGATCTGGAGGTGTTCAAGGGATTTTAGGGCAGTCAAGGTGGTTGGAAAAAATATGAAAGAAAGGAGTTTGCATCAGGCACTTGCGCAAGCAACCGACGATGCAAAGGTGAGTGGTATAAACCGGTTTGACCACGTGAGAAGAGGACGAATTCTCGCAAACGACGGATGGGGAGTTAGGAGGTTGTTGTACTCTACTGACAACATCAATTTCGTTCCGGGTGGGAGCAAGAGGCGTAACGACCGGCCTATTGGTGTAAAAGGGAGAGACATCAATAAACGGTGTGTTAGGGTGGAGAGGTGACAATATGTAGCTGATCAGCAAGGAGACAGTCACAAGGTGTGTCCGAGTTTCATGGGGAGCATTTCAAGATGAGTGGATCTAGGAGGGAGAAAGCGAAGTTAGTCTTGCAATTAAATCAAGGTAGAAGTTGATTTGGAGAGGCAAGAAGGATCTAACACGGAGAGGTTGAAGCGTCGCTTGGTTTCAACTCGCCTTATTACTTGAGCGTGGAGGCTTAACATGGTGGTAAAATATTTGGTGGATCATTCTCTGGTGGGAGTATGATAGGAGCATGTCACAATGGTGGTTTATGTCTCCAGGTGGGAGATTGTTGGGATGGAGCCAAAACCAAGGAGAAGGTCAAAACCGCGGAGAAGCGAGGAGTCGAAACCGGGACTGACCAAGTGGGCGACCGCCCGTAGAGGGGGTGGGCGACCGCCCACCTCGGCAGAATGTCGGGGACGGGCTTGGTTGGCATGCAATAGGAGTTGACCAAGGAAACTAAACATTAATGTGCTTCCTGGTGTGCACGTGTCCATGGTGGAAAAATAAAAGAATTAGTGTCCTTGGTATTTTGGGTTTCCTTTTACCAATAATAAATATACTCCTTCCGTCTCAAGGACTCCGGGTAAATTAGGTTTTGATCAGGATTAGGTTTTGTATCCCTATAAATATATTGTGACTACCACCATAATATTTTGTACCCAAAAAGGAGGAAGTTAGGATATCAAGGAGAGCAACAAAATAGTGTCTAGGAGGGGGCCGGGGCCTAGGAGAGCCATGGGGGGCGATCCTACAACCCGGCCATGACCGTGTTGTTTGTGTGTTCTTGGAGAGGTGAGATAATATATATGAGAGATTGCTCATGGAGAGTTACTATGCTAGATCTGTGTGAGTGCATATGTAAAGTTGTAATCCTTCATATATTATTATAGTGATATCCTGGCTTGGGGCCTCCGGATGTAGCCACGAGGGGGTGGTGAACCGGGTTAACAAATTATGGTGTTCTTGTTCTTTCATATTATCATGTGTTGATTATTTTCTCCATATTAATGACTGCTAGTATGGGCTAGTGGATGCGGTGATCCCCCCAATTCCCCAACAACTGGTATCAAGAGCTTTGGTTTGAGATTTAGGAGAGATCCAAGGTGAAGAAAGAGACAACGGATTTTCGTGCAGCGCACGTGCAGAATTCGTGCAATGCACGTGCAGGCTTGGTGGAGCACACGTGCAGATTTCGTGCAGTGCAGATTCTTCGTGTGGAAGTCGTTCAGAGATCTGAGAGCTTCTAGGGTTTATGGTTGAAGCAAGACACGTGCCAAATTGGTCAACGATCGTGCGGAAGATCAGAAAGTCCGAAAAGTTCGTTTGTTTCATATGAGATCTGCAGAAATTCGAGGTGGAATTTGGAGATGCAGAGATCAAGATGGATCTGGAGGTGTTCAAGGGATTTTAGGGCAGTCAAGGTGGTTGGAAAAAATATGAAAGAAAGGAGTTTGCATCAGGCACTTGCGTAAGCAACCGACGATGCAAAGGTGAGTGGTATAAGCCGGTTTGACCACGTGAGAAGAGGACGACTTCTCGCAAACGACGAATGGGGAGTTAGGAGGATGTTGTACTCTACCGACAACATCAATTTCGTTCCGGGTGGGAGCAAGAGGCGTAACGACCGGCCTATTGGTGTAAAAGGGAGAGACATCAATAAACGGTGTGTTAGGGTGGAGAGGTGACAATATGTAGCTGATCAGCAAGGAGACAGTCACAAGTACCTAACAGAGAGCGAGAAAAGACTACAAGAAGACAATGCAAGAAGCAAGGTGTGTCCGAGTTTCATGGGGAGCATTGCAAGGTGAGTGGATCTAGGAGGGAGAAAGCGAAGTTAGTCTTGCAATTAAATTAAGGTAGAAGTTGATTTGGGGAGGCAAGAAGGATCTAACACGAAGAGGTTGAAGCGTCGCTTGGTTTCAACTCGCCTTATTACTTGAGCGTGGAGGCTTAACATGGTGGTAAAATATTTGGTGGATCATTCTCTGGTGGGAGTATGATAGGAGCATGTCACAATGGTGGTTTATGTCTCCAGGTGGGAGATTGTTGGGATGGAGTCAAAACCAAGGAGAAGGTCAAAACCGCGGAGAAGCGAGGAGTCGAAACCGGGACTGACCAAGTGGGCGACCGCCCGTAGAGGGGGTGGGCGACCGCCCACCTCGGCAGAATGTCGGGGACGGGCTTGGTTGGCGTGCAATAGGAGTTGACCAAGGAAACTAAACATTAATGTGCTTCCTGGTGTGCACGTGTCCATGGTGGAAAAATAAAGGAATTAGTTTCCTTGGTATTTTGGGTTTCCTTTTACCAATAATAAATATACTCCTTCCGTCTCAAGGACTCTGGGTAAATTAGGTTTTGATCAGGATTAGGTTTTGTATCCCTATAAATAAATTGTGACTACTACCATAATATTTTGTACCCAAAAAGGAGGAAGTTAGGATATCAAGGAGAGCCACAAAATAGTGTCTAGGAGGGGGCCGGGGCCTAGGAGAGCCATGGGGGGCGATCCTACAACCCGGCCATGACCGTGTTGTTTGTGTGTTCTTGGGGAGGTGAGATAATATATACTCCCTCCGTCCCAGCTCACTTGAGACTTTTTGACCAAAATCGGTCAACTTCAGGTCGGTTTGACCAACACTTTATAGAAATATTTATGTTCCAAAAAAAATTCAAAAAATTGTTATTGAGAGGATTTTTAATGGTGATCATTTTACATTTTTTTAATTTTTATTCGGATCATAAATATTTCTATAAAGTGTTGGTCAAACCGACCTTAAGTTGACTAATTTTGGTCAAAAAGTCTCAAGTGAGCTGGGACGGAGGGAGTATGAGAGATTGCTCATGGAGAGTTACTATGCTAGATCTGTGTGAGTAAATATGTAAAGTTGTAATACTTCATATATTATTATAGTGATATCCTGGCTTGGGGCCTCCGGATGTAGCCACGAGGGGGTGGTGAACCGGGTTAACAAATTATGGTGTTCTTGTTCTTTCATATTATCATGTGTTGATTATTTTCTCCATATTAATGACTGCTAGTATGGGCTAGTGGATGCGGTGATCCCCCCAATTCCCCAACATAAAATGACAAAGAATCTTTACTATTCTTCTCACTCATTCTCTTTTCTGCTTATTTTTATACTCACAACACCAATCAACTTACTATTACCTCCCACCCATTATCTCTCCTACTTTACTTTTATACTCGCAATACTTAAATTACTTCCATAATTTCTTAGTATCCGTTCAAATGAATGGGTCTACGTATATTCTGAGACGGAGTGAATAATTAGGGATGGCAACGGGTCGGGTTCGAGTCGGATCAGGACCTATCCGAACCCGATCCGAACTATACACATGCATGACCGAACCCGATCCGATCCGAACTGTCATGATTCGTGATCCGACCCGCGATCCGATCCGATCCGCGACCCGATCTCTGCTCCGACCCGAGACCTGATCCGAATCTGTGACCCAAGAACAAGAACATTTCCCAGAACAAGAACATTTCCTAGAACAAGAACAAGAACCAGAACCAGAACAAGAGCAACATCAAGTCAACTGGGATTAAACCCTAATTTGAGAGTGTTGGACTGAATTGAACAAGTAACATCACAGATTCACAGTACAAAAAAGGCAAATTAAACCCCTATTTGACCTTCACACAACATTGAGTAATCTATACGAATTGAATCCCTAAATTTGAAACAAATTAAACCCTAATTTGAGGGGTGAGAGCTGAAAGTAACTTACCTTGGTAAAGAGCAGGTGAGGATGCTGTAGTGGATGGCGACGGAGACGAGGGCGGCGACGTAGACGGCAACGTCGAATAGAGAAAGACGAGGAGAAGGAGAGCCAAGAGAAGAGCGAATGGCGTCACCGTCATAGACACCGGCACGGGCAACGACAACTGCGCATAGAGAGAGAGAGTCATGAACGTCGCATAGAGAGAGAGAGAGAGAGTAGGGAACGTCGTTGCTGGGAGAGAGAGGGGGGTCGGCGGCGAGACTGAGGGAAATAAAAAAATAAACCTAGATTTTTTCTTATATAGGGAGGGTGTGTGTGTATTTTCTATAACATGAGGGGGGTAGTAGTAAAATTTAAAAATTTAACATGTTCGGGTCGGATCGGGTCGGATCGGATCGGATCAGGGGGTTCTACCGAAACCGATCTGAACCCGATCGGATCTTTAAAAATGCAAACCATATCCGAAATTTTCGGATCGATTTCCCTTCGGTACGGAACGGGTTCGGTCAAATTGCCATCCCTAGGAATAATTGTCTACATCAGAAATTTAGCATTTCAGAAAGGGTTAATTACAATTTAGGGTCTGAACTCCATAGGGTGTTCCCCAAGCGGGGCTCAAACAATTTTTTTAGCGAATCGGGGCTCAATAAATGTTTTTTCATCAATTTGGGGCTTTTTAACGGAACTCATTAGAAATCCTGTTAAATGCCCATGTGCCATGCACGTGATCGATGGATTGGTTAGATTGAAGTTCATAATATTTTATAAGGGTTTTAAATCAAATTCCTAAATATAAAGGGTTGAGAATTGTTTTTAAAGGAAATTAATCTTGATATTAAAGATATTAAATCATCAAAATTTAAGTAAATTATAGTAAATAATTAAATAATAAATTTTAAAAATAAATTTCGGCATCAACTATTATTTTAATATACTTTAAAATTTTAATTACTCCCCCTGTCCCAGAAAGATAGTCTCACTTTTTTTTTTGTTACTACGAAGGAATTTTGAACAATAATTAAAGTTACTTTTATTTATTGTAATGAAAATGTAAATATTGTTATTGATACACCATTATAAATACTATCAATATCAATTTTTAGATTCACATTAAGATAATTAAAAATAGCCTTAATAATTGCTCAAAGTTCCTTCGTAGGCACAACGAAAAAAGTGGGACTATCTTTCCAGGACAAAGGTAATATTTTATATAAACTATAATTCCGGGAAAAGTACTAAATCTTTAAAAAAAAATAAAAAAAAAATAATAATGAATAACAAGGAGTAAATAAAAAATATTTTACCCTTAAAAGAAAAAAGAAAAAGAAAAAACCACACTCAATTTATCAACACAAAAATTCATATTTTCTCATTCACTTCATCTTCCCCACAGCCTTCACATTAGTAACACCATTACACCAAACCGGTGCCCATCTCGCCATCATGCTATTCACCAACGGACAATGATACACATAGGGAAAACTCAAAGGGAAAACTCATAGGGAAACATTTTAAACCGTTAGATGAGTTTTTATTAGTGGGGCTCACAAACATTTATTACAATCCAACGGATTATAGTGTTTCACTATGAGTTTTCCATTTGAGTTTTCACTATACATATCATTATCCTTCACGAAATGCTCTCTCCAATGTATCATCATGCTTTCCAATCCAGCAAAAATCAAACCCAAAACCCTGAACGAGTTTCCAATTTCTGGACCCATATACCCGCGCAGTTGAGAACCCGGTTGATTCGAAGCTTTAGATTGTCTCCTGCTCTACTGCTCGGACTCCCTCAACTGTACGGTTCGTACCGTTCAATCCATCGACAATAGCATCGGCTACCCAGATCCGATGTAGTACTCGAGGATCTCGCTCCAGTTCGGCGAAGTGGGTAGGTTATAAGAGTTGGCAATTAGTCTTCTTCTATCTGAGTTTGTGTGGGATTGTTATGGTAAAGCTTCAATATCATTTGAGTTTGTTGAATTTCCTTATTTTGCCAAGCAATGAAGTTCATGATTTTGAGTATTTTGATTTGATTTTGGATGATTTGTTTTAATGGTGGGTGACGGGTTTGATAGAGTATAGGATTATTGGTGATGATGGCGGGGGACGGTGGCGGTGAAAGTAAGTGGTGTGGCCGGAGGGGGATTCTGAGATTTTACAGTTGGCGTCGTCCGTTGGCGTCCTCATATTGGCCGGTGGGTTTAAAGTGGATCATTCTGTGAAGAAGAAAGGGATAGTATTTATAGAACGACCCAGATTTTCATAAAGTAAATAAATCCATAAAACATGGAAATACCAATAGTTGTCTTACAAAATCCAACTTAAACAGCCCAACGGCTAGTCTCCAATCATCAATTCAATAATAAATGCGGAAGCGAAATTAAATACTAAGTCTTCAAGCCAGTATAACCACTAGCTAAACAAAATAAAATATAAAGTCTTAATGTAACTGACACGGACAGCTTCATCTAGCGATCCGTCTACTTCTTTAAGTCGTTACCTGAAAAAGATTATTAGAGAAAGGGTGAGCGAACAATGCTCAGTAAGTTCATACGGACTTCTCTGATAGCTAAGGAGAAGTGACCGAAAGAACGGACTCAATTGATAATTCCAAAGATCAGATATCAGTTCAAATACTAACTGCATATAACGAATACAGTTAACTACCCAAAGATTAGCGGTCCTATTTCCATTCCGTCAATTCCAAGTTCCAAACACCTTTTCAGGGTGTCACACCTTTTCAGGGTGTTAAGTGAATAAGAGACCTTACACCTTTTCAGGGTGCTCCCTTATTTAGAGTTATCATGATAATCTAGAGTTCCACAAAGTCTAAGTTATACATAGTTAACTAGACTTATTTCCATTAGTCCATTTCCTAGGACAGTTTCCACATTAGTCCTTTTCAGGGACTGGTTAGTCCTTTTCAGGGACTATACAGCTACACCTGTTGCAATTAGATATAGCATACTTTCCACAATAGTGTTCCCTAAATGAGAGCACAAGCAATTTCAAATATTCTAAGATTCCCTACGACCAAAACTTGTCATAGGTAAGATATACAAAAGACGTTCATTAACGTGGAGTTCAAGTGCTATGGACCATATAGCATTCATGAAAGAATTATAGAGTTCCAATGAATAAAGAATTCAAGATACTTAGGAACGTAATCCCTTACCTTGCTAGCGTTGACTTCTAGCGGGTTCTTTGCGTACAATCTACAATCACGTAAAGATACTATTTTTAGGACAAGAACAATATTTATCCCCGTCCCCAATTCCTTTTCTGACTTTGACCTTTTGAGTTTACTTCTTAAACTCCTTCTTAAGGTTCTTGTTTTAGTTTAGGGTTTAACTCACCCGTCATATCTTCCCAACACATCTTTAGGTTGACCCTATATTATGAAAGTACTATTCACCGTGTTGACTTACTATTCCCAGCGTTGACTTTCACACATTAAGACACCTTGAACTACACACACAAAACCCTAAAGCACAAACCCTAACTTGTGACACACTCACATCGCACGCACACACACACACACGGCACATACACACACACTGTACACACACACACGCACAAATACACACACACAGACACACACCCACACACGCAGAAACACACACACACAGACGCACGCACACACACACACAAACACACACACAGACGCACACACACACACACCCAACAGCCGCCAGCCGACGCCATAGCCAGCCATCGCCAGCCGCTGCCACTGCTGCCGCCGTGTCGTGGTGGTGGTGGTGGTTCATGCATGCATGTCAATACTATTACCATCTTTTCCATTAACTAGGTTTTCAACAATTAACAATAAACCCTAGTTTATCAATTTAGGGTTAGGGTTCTAAGTTTTGTTTCATTATTCCTAGGCGATACCCAACCCAAGAATAAATATTTAGGGGTGAAAGAATTACCTTTGAAGGGGTTGAATCTTCTTCTTCTCCTTCGCTCTTTCTCCTCTCTTCTTCTTCTTCCTCTCTCTCTCTCCCGCCTCCTCTCTCTCTTTTTCTTTAGGGTTTTTGATTGACTCAAAATAATAGGGAGAGAGTTAAAGAATTGTTTAAATACTTAGGTTTCCTATTCCAAAAAGGTCTTCCAAGGTTAACTAGATTGGGCCCTCCTTTATTAGCCCAACTCGTTAATTAATTAATGAGCCAAATCGCAATATTAATATAAAATCATACTAACAATAATAATAATGGGCCAAAAAGGCCGGTTATTACACTCTTCCCTCCTTAATAGGGTTTGGTCCTCCAAACTAAACGTACCTTAAGCAGCGAATAACTCGGGGTATGCTTCTCGCATCTCACTCTCGAGCTCCCACGTCGCTTCCCTTTCTGAGTGATTGCTCCATTGAACCTTTACGTAAGGAATCACCCTCTTCCTCAGGGTTTGATCCTTGCGATCCACAATCTTTACCGGTGCTTCGTCATAACTCAGGTCGGCACGCATCCTCAGTTGCTTGTATTCAATTGCATGGCTTGGGTTAGGAATATACTTCCTTAACATAGATACATGAAACACGTTGTGAACTCCTGCTAAAACAGGCGGTAAAGCTAACTTGTATGCTACGGTCCCAACTTGTTCTAAGATTTCAAATGGTCCCACATATCTCGGACTCAGCTTCCCACGGATTCCGAATCTCATCACTCCTTTGGTTGGCGAAATCTTCAAAAAGACATGGTCGCCCAGTTGGAACTCTAAATCGCGTCTTCGATGATCAGCATACAATTTCTGTCGGCTTTGCGCGGTTACTAACCATTTTCTAATTTGTAGAACCTTGTCGGCAGTCACTTGCACAAGTTCTAGTCCGGTTATCTTTCTCTCACAAACTTCGTCCCAACACGTCAGTGATCTACGCTTTCTCCCATACAACACTTCGTACGGTGCCATACCAATGCTAGCATGAAAACTATTATTATAAGCGAATTCTACTAACGGCAAGTGTTCATCCCAAGTTCCTTGCCAATCTAATGACGTAGCTCTCAACATATCCTCCAGTGTTTGAATAGTTCTTTCTGATTGCCCATCGGTCTGCGGATGGAAGGCTGTACTCATTGTCAACTCGGTACCCAACGCCCCTTGCAGACTCTTCCAGAATTTTGATGTAAACCTAGCGTCTCTGTCGGACACAATCGAGACTGGTATTCCATGCAATTTCACAATCTCATCTATGTAGAGTTTTGCCAACTTTTCCAGTGAATCGCTTACCTTTATTGCCAGGAAATGAGCAGATTTGGTGAGTCGGTCAACTATCACCCATATTGCGTTATACCCTTTCAGCGTCCTTGGCAAAACCCACTACTAAATCCATCGCGATATGCTCCCACTTCCATTCGGGAATAGGCAGTGTCTGAAGCAATCCTGCCGGTCTCTGGTGTTCACTTTTCACTTGCTGGCATACTAAACATCTTGAAACGAACTCAGCTATTTCTCCCTTCATATTGTTCCACCAGAATAATTCCCTTAGATTCCTATACATCTTCGTGTTCCCAGGGTGTACAGAAAATCTCGAACAATGGGCTTCTTTCAAAATTTCCCTCTTGATATCCTCATTATTAGGTACACATACTCTAGACTGATACCTCAGGATTCCATCTTCTCCTACACGAAATTCCTTCGCCTTCCCATTAGCTATACTTTCCAGTACCTTCCTTAATTCTTCGTCTCTTCCTTGAGCTTCTTTAATCCTATCCATAAGCGTTGGCTGGACGTTCATTTGAGACAAATACCCTTTAACCTCAACTTCTAGGTTAGTAATCTCCAAACGATCCCAAATATTCTTCTCCCTAGAAATCAATGTGGCTAGCGTCCCACGATTCTTTCTACTCAACGCGTCTGCCACCTTATTGGCCTTGCCAGGGTGATATAAGATCGTACAATCATAGTCCTTCAGCAATTCTAACCATCTCCTCTGTCTCATGTTGAGTTCTTTCTGCGTAAAGATATACTTAAGGCTTTTATGAACCGTGAAAATCTGACATGTAACCCCATACAAGTAATGTCTCCAAATCTTCAGGGCAAATACCACAGCTGCTAATTCTAAGTCATGCGTAGGGTAATTCTTCTCATGGTTTTTCAACTGCCTGGATGCATAAGCTATCACCTTATCATTTTGCATTAATACGCAACCTAATCCTTTAAGTGAAGCGTCACTATAAACCACAAATCCTTCGGTGCCTGATGGTAGTGCAAGAACTGGTGCAGATACCAAACGTCGTTTTAATTCCTCGAAACTTGTTTCACATTCATCAGACCAAACGAACTTGGCTCCTTTCTGCGTCAACTTAGTTAGTGGTAAGGACAACTTAGAGAACCCTTCCACGAATCTCCTATAATAACCTGCCAGTCCCAAGAAACTCCTTATTTCACTTACTGACGTTGGTCTCTCCCAATTTACAATAGCCTCTATTTTTGTTGGATCCACAGCAATCCCATCTTTCGACACCACATGCCCTAGGAATGCCACTTCCTCCAACCAAAATTCACATTTCTTAAATTTGGCATACAACTTTTGTTCCCGTAGGATTTGTAACACTAACCTCAAATGTTCCTCATGTTCCTTCTTAGTCTTTGAGTATACCAAATATCATCGATGAATACAATCACACACGTATCTAAGAACTCTTGAAATATTCTATTCATTAGTTCCATAAACGCTGCTGGTGCGTTAGTTAATCCAAACGGCATCACCACAAATTCATAATGACCATATCTAGTTCTAAAAGCAGTCTTTGCTACATCTTCCTTCTTTACTCTTAGCTGGTGATAACCAGATCTCAAATCTATCTTGGAGAAGTAACATGCTCCACGAAGCTGATCGAACAAGTCATCAATTCTCGGCATCGGATACTGGTTCCTTATCGTCACACGATTTAATTCCCTATAGTCGATGCACAACCTCATCGTCCCATCCTTCTTCTTTACGAATAAGACCGGTGCGCCCCATGGCGAAACACTTGGTCGAATCAATCCTTTGTCCATCAACTCTTGTAATTGCTCCTTCAATTCTTTTAGCTCTAGGGGAGCCATTCTATATGGTGCCCTCGATATTGGTGTAGTTTCTGGTACCAAATCGATGGAAAACTCAACTTCTCTCTCAGGTGGTACCCCAGGTAAATCTTCTGGAAATACATCCTTGAAGTCCTTTATTACTGAGAGTGATTCTATAGTTACCTCTCTGGCATCAGTGGTACTCACGTACGCCAGAAATCCTCCACTTCCCTTCCTTAGCATCCTACGCGCCTTCATAACCGAAATGATGTTCGATGGAGCCTTAGGTCTCGTACCTTTAAAGCAACACTCTTCTCCAGAAGGTAGCTTGAACTTAACCTCTTTTCTAAAGCAATCTATATGAGCATGATAGGCTGCTAACCAATCCATCCCTAAGATCACATCAAACTCATCCATCTTCAAACTAATAAGGTCGACTTCGAATTTCCTACCGTTCAATTCTACAGGGCATCCCTTATATACTGAAGTAATAGAAATTGAGTCTTTATTCAACGTATCTACTACTAACGAATGCTCTAGTACTTCAGGGACCAATTTCAGTTTATTTGCTAGATGAGTGCTTATCACAGAATGAGTAGCGCCAGAATCAATCAATGCACGAACATTACGAGAGTAGAGTTGTATCGTACCTGCCACGAGATCATTAGTGGCGCGTGCATCCTTAACTGTCATAGTGAAGACACGTCCATTACCTCCACCTTTTCCCTTATTGTCGTCCTTTACTCCTTTGGCCTTGTTGTCCCTCCTTAGTTCCGGGCACTTCCAATGGGGATGTCCCATCTTGTCACAATTGTAGCATTTCTTCTCCTTGTACCAGCACCCTTCAGTCTTATGCCTCCCGTCACATACTTGGCATTTTACGTCTGAGCCTTGCCCTTTGGCGTCTTCTCTTTTCCATCTCTACGGTTGCCTTGACCTTTATTAGGGTACTTGTTAGCCATACCATCTTTCTCACGATCATCACTCGTCTTGCGCTTGTTATCCTCATTCTTATTCCAGCTTCCTTTGGTATGTTCCTTTTCAGCCGTCTTCTTCCTTTCATCCTTCTTGTTTCGATAATTGTCCGCTTCAGTTTCCACAATCTTAGCTCGGTCCAACACTTGATCATACGTTGGCAACATCAGTGGGGTAATTCTGTAGCGGATTCGGTCACTCAGACCAAGTTTGAACTTCCGGGCCTTTTGCTCATCATTATCGAAGAACGCCGGAGCAAACTCTAGCAATTCTGTGAACTTCTCGCAATACTCGTCCACGGTCATCCTTCCTTGGGTTAGAGTCATGAACTCTGCCACCTTAGCGTTTCGAACGCTCGTTGAATAATACTTTGCATAGAAAATGCGCTTAAATCCATCCCAAGTAAGCGCAGCATCACCACGAGCCGTAGCAACTCTCTTCTCTCCTTCCCACCATTTCAGGGCTTGTCCCTTAAGCATGAATGTGGCGAACACCACCTTTCTTTCTGGAGTACAATCCAGAGTTTCGAAAACTTTCTCCATGTCTTTCACCCAGCCTTCTGGTTTCTCACTCTTAGAGCCCGAAAATGACTCCGGATTCCGTTTCTGATAGAGTTCCAGCGGATCCCTCATAGGAACTTGTGGGTTATGCTGTGGTTGAGTCAATGCCGTCATAACTTGCCCGATGCCGGCCACGGTTTGATTCAAAGTTCTAAACAAATTTGCCATATCAGGGTCAACTCGTCCCTCGGCGTTAGCATTTCTTCCTGATCCTCTTCCAGCCATCTGAATAAGATTATTCTTAAGTTAATATTGTAGGGAGAACGCATTATTTACATTACACACGCATGGCTACTATGTCTAAATACTATCATACATAGGGCCGTCCCCAAAAGATAAAGTTTCTACATTAATTCCAGGTTCTAGCCATTTACTAGGCTACATTCATTCATTAGAGGTCAATTCACTGGACCCATTACTATACACAATTGGCCATCAAATTATGCCAATTACTTCTACAGTTAACTACTACTTATGAAGTCATTCACAGTTTTGTTTCAGTCATTCTACTAGACCAAAACTATTTCCACTTGGCCGTTTTTCATGAGCCATACTTCTAATTAAGGTCTTTTCTCGACCTACACTTCTTGTTCTACTAGATCACATTCCATAGTTAGACATAACGGATAACAAAGGTCAATTACTAAAGAATAAATTCAATACTTTTATTAAATGAAACTTCCAACATCCAATAGTTAAGAAAAAAAAAAAATCCAACTAAACTTCTAACTATAACTACTTACTTATACTACGAAAGAAATAAAAGAATATCTAACTCCTACTCTTTCTTCAAAGGTTCGCATTTTTTCCTTGGTCTTCCCCTAGGTCTTCCACTAGGGACCTTGGGTGCCTTCTTCGAACCTCTTGGCCTCCCTCTAGGCCTACGAACCGGTACCTCCACTATCTCTTCATCATCTTCCACCAGAATTGGGGCAGCTTCATTGCCCTCTACATTAACCTCCATTTCCTTGACTATTACATGTTCCTCAATTAGATTTCCTGCCCTCTTCCTACTCTCTTCCATCAAAGTTGCTGCCATTTGTGGGTCTACTTCCTTCGATGCAAAGTAATAGTTTCACACATCATCACATAACATATCAGCCCACTCTCTGAATCCCATTAGTTCTTCCTTCCTTTCCTTTAATTCCTTGCTAGTGTTTCTAAGTGATTTTTCTGCAATCAGCCACTTGTTCAAAGTAATCCTTCCTTTAGCTTGTTCCTTCTTCAGAGTCTTATTCAACTTCCTTATCCGAAGAGAGTACCTCTTAACCACTTTGGTCACGTTCTTTCCTAGCGATTTCATCTTCAAGTTCTTCTCAACTCTGTTCATGACCTACAACCATGACATTATCACAATTAGTGACCATAATCTTAATGATATAAATGATTACCAAAATATCTTTTAAACACCAACAAAATGCATCAATGTAATACTCAAGGTTCACTCCTAAGTATTTCTTTGGACTCCTAAATTGATCTCAGATTCTTTCCCAAAATAGAAGGTTCCCAATTTAGAAAGTTTCCCAAAATAGAAAGTTTCCTAAAATAGAAAGTTTCCTAAAATATAAGGTTTCCTAAAATAGAAAGTTCCACCTTAAGCAATCCTAGTACTCCTAGAATGCTCAATCAAGCCTATTCAATATCAGAGTTTCCTATCCCTTAAGTTCTAAAACCTTAGCTCTGATACCAACTGTAACGACCCAGATTTTCATAAAGTAAATAAATCCATAAAACATGGAAATACCAACAGTTGTCTTACAAAATCCAACTTAAACAGCCCAACGGCTAGTCTCCAATCATCAATTCAATAATAAATGCGGAAGCGAAATTAAATACTAAGTCTTCAAGCCAGTATAACCACTAGCTAAACAAAATAAACTATAAAGTCTTAATGTAACTGACACGGACAGCTTCATCTAGCGATCCGTCTACTTCTTTAAGTCGTTACCTGAAAAAGATTATTAGAGAAAGGGTGAGCGAACAATGCTCAGTAAGTTCATACGGACTTCTCTGATAGCTAAGGAGAAGTGACCGAAAGAACGGACTCAATTGATAATTCCAAAGATCAGATATCAGTTCAAATACTAACTGCATATAACGAATACAGTTAACTACCCAAAGATTAGCGGTCATATTTCCATTCCGTCAATTCCAAGTTCCAAACACCTTTTCAGGGTGTCACACCTTTTCAGGGTGTTAAGTGAATAAGAGACCTTACACCTTTTCAGGGTGCTCCCTTATTTAGAGTTATCATGATAATCTAGAGTTCCACAAAGTCTAAGTTATACATAGTTAACTAGACTTATTTCCATTAGTCCATTTCCTAGGACAGTTTCCACATTAGTCCTTTTCAGGGACTGGTTAGTCCTTTTCAGGGACTATACAGCTACACCTGTTGCAATTAGATATAGCATACTTTCCACAATAGTGTTCCCTAACGAGAGCACAAGCAATTTCAAATATTCTAAGATTCCCTACGACCAAAACATGTCATAGGTAAGATATACAAAAGACGTTCATTAACGTGGAGTTCAAGTGCTATGGACCATATAGCATTCATGAAAGAATTATAGAGTTCCAATGAATAAAGAATTCAAGATACTTAGGAACGTAATCCCTTACCTTGCTAGCGTTGACTTCTAGCGGGTTCTTTGCGTACAATCTACAATCACGTAAAGATACTATTTTTAGGACAAGAACAATATTTATCCCCGTCCCCAATTCCTTTTCTGACTTTGACCTTTTGAGTTTACTTCTTAAACTCCTTCTTAAGGTTCTTGTTTTAGTTTAGGGTTTAACTCACCCGTCATATCTTCCCAACACATCTTTAGGTTTACGTAAAAGCTTACTACCAATCCAAGTGTCTTACGTTGACCCTATTTTATGAAAGTACTATTCACCGTGTTGACTTACTATTCCCAGCGTTGACTTTCACACATTAAGACACCTTGAACTACACACACAAAACCCTAAAGCACAAACCCTAACTTGTGACACACTCACATCGCACGCACACACACACACACACGGCACATACACACACACTGTACACACACACACGCACAAACACACACACACAGACACACACCCACAAACGCAGAAACACACACACACAGACGCACGCACACACACACACAAACACACACAGAGACCACACACACACACACCCAACAGCCGCCAGCCGCCGCCATAGCCAGCCATCGCCAGCCGCTGCCACTGCCGCCGCCGTGTCGTGGTGGTGGTGGTGGTTCATGCATGCATGTCAATACTATTACCATCTTTTCCATTAACTAGGTTTTCAACAATTAACAATAAACCCTAGTTTATCAATTTAGGGTTAGGCTTCTAAGTTTCGTTTCATCATTCCTAGGCGATACCCAACCCAAGAATAAATATTTAGGGGTGAAAGAATTACCTTTGAAGGGGTTGAATCTTCTTCTCCTCCTTCGCTCTTTCTCCTCTCTTCTTCTTCTTCCTCTCTCTCTCTCTCTCTCGGCTCTCTCTCTCTCTCCCGCCTCCTCTCTCTCGTTTTCTTTAGGGTTTTTGATTGACTCAAAATAATAGGGAGATAGTTAAGAATTGTTTAAATACTTAGGTTTCCTATTCCAAAAAGGTCTTCCAAGGTTAACTAGATTGGGCCCTCCTTTATTAGCCCAACTCATTAATTAATTAATGAGCCCAATCGCAATATTAATATAAAAGCATACTAACAATAATAATAATAGGCCAAAAAGGCCGGTTATTACAATTTACTTCATCTTCCCCTCATTTTCATAATCTTACTTTTTACCCCCTAAAACGTGAAGTCAACTTCAAACTAATTGAGTTGTTATTCATGTGCCGGTCACATGGTCACTTAACAGGATTTCTAACGATTTCTGTCAAAAAGCCCTAGATTGATGCAAAAAACCGCATTGAGCCCTGAATCGCTAAAAAAATTTGTTGGAGCCCCGCTTGGGGAACACCCTATGGAGTTCAGGCCCTAAATTGTAATTAACCCTTTCAAACGACAGACAGGTCGAGCACAACACTAAGTCATACGGGCCAACCCGACCCATGAGCCCACAGCTAGCCCAACCCATGAGCCAACAAGCCTGCAGGCTGGGCCGGGCCTAGCATTTTTTTCATTTGGGCTACTAACTAGTCCACAGGCCTCCAAACACATCAGCCCACCTTTTGTAATTACCATTACTCTGAAACAGTATAAAATGTCTGCAATATAACTCACAACTACAGTATGAACTATACAATCTGTACATGTTTGAACTTCAAACTTTGTAATTAGGTAAAAATAAAAATGCATACTATTTGTTTTTTTTAAAAAAATAAAAAAAAAAAATCCTTGACAGTATCTTTACCAGTAGCATAAGAACAAGAGCAAGAGAAACAAGGATTTCACTACTCTACACTAATGTTCAATGTGGTTTGGCATTGTTGGAGTTTTCCTAAACGCGTGTTTCCGGCATCTTTCAAATATGCTGTCGTATATCAGATCGAAATTAACTCCCGCTCTCTCCCTATTTACAATGAAAAGAATATGATCACCTTCCACAATCTTGTAATACCTGCAACAGCCGATCAAATATCAAATTTTTTGCTAGTAAGCCCAGATTCGCTCTCCAAGTGTCATTATTGTAATAGATTATCAAAAATTAATAAAAACCAACATCTATATCGAAAAAAAAGGATATATCTTGACAACCAAATATGCATTTTTTTTTTTCCAAACTCAAAGAAAAAAAAAACAGGCTGAACAAGTGTGAAATATGCAGTATTATGTAGCAGAAAGAATACTCTTTTGTATGCTACCATGTCCAATAATAGCATAAAGATAACCAAGTGTTACGTAAATGATTTCCTAGGAAGATTTTTTTCAACTTATGAGGTGTATATCTGTTTTTACGTACCAAATTCCTGGTTCCAATGGGTGGCATTCTGAATCTTTGACAACAAGCCGACTAGGATGCTCCACAGGTAGACGTGGGTGAGTCATAGATACGGTGTTTAGTGCTCCATCGTTGTCCCACCAATCTTCATCCCTGCAAGTTCATTTAATTTACATGAAGCTTAAGTCATATGGAGGAATACAACACGGGAATTTTTCAAATCAATGAG
Organism: Campanula takesimana; assembly: GCA_026119855.1. Lineage (NCBI taxonomy): Eukaryota > Viridiplantae > Streptophyta > Magnoliopsida > Asterales > Campanulaceae > Campanula > Campanula takesimana. The sequence goes on from JAOWBW010000239.1 coordinate 588,311, forward strand.
ACCCAACTCCTTAAATATAGAGATTAACAAGCTAGAATTTAGCTCGAGTTATGTTTGACTCAGCCTTGATAAGTATATAACCCGAGCCTAAATGTGATCTTTAGGCTAGATGAAATAAATGAGACGGCTTGGACCTTTCAGGCTAAAACCTAACAAGCTCATTAAAGCAAATTATAGTGCTCTAACATATACATATTGTAATAACCGGAATTTTTTTTTTTTTTTAATTTATTTTCGGTTTACTAATTTAATTAACAATAATTAGAGTTATAAGTAATTGAAAGAAGTGGGCCCAAGGATATGGATTGGCCCGAAAATTTATATTAGTAAACCCAACCCAATTAATTTTACCCAAGACTATAAATACTTGTGTTAGTGAAAAATTTAGGTTTTACTTCTTAATTAACAAAAACAACAAACACACAAAACCCTAAACCTAACCTAGCAGCAGCCGCACCAAGGAAGGAGGGAGAAGAAAAATTTCCGCCATTGTTGTTGAAGATTAATCCGTTCTAACTCAAGGTAATATCAAAACTCACATCCTAAAATTTATTTCATTGATTTTGGATTATTAAAACTTAATCTATGCATGATTTAAGAATATGAACATTAGGGTTTTTTGCATGGTAGAGATTTAATGGCAAATCTTAGAAAGAGTGATTGATTTGATCTATATGATATGCTAAAAAGATGACCCAATGTTAGTTTAATTTTAAGATTGATTTTACAATCATGATTTGAATTGTTTATATTATGCAATGCTTGGAAATTGAACATATAAATCATTGAGGTGAATTGGGTTTATCAAAAGAAGAAAAATATGGATTTTCCCCCATGAACACCTTCGGCCGAATGGCCCTAGGCCATTGGAAATTATTTTGTTGAGTTAAATGATCCTCGTTAAGTGTATTGGTAAATAATATTGATGTTTGGGAATTTAGAAAAATTTAAAGAATTCGAAAAATTTGATCAAATCAATGGATTTTGGATCATACATGTTTCGGCCATGGTGATGAATTATGAGTGTTGAATTCGGTTTGTGAAAGTTAAGATATGGAACGGGAAGTTAGTATTTTCGTTAAGTTATAATAAAAAGAAACGAAATCTTTATAAGAATCGTTAAAAGTTAGAAAACTAACTTGAGGAAATAGAATAAGTACTTGGAAGACCTTGAAAGTTAAAAAGTTAACGAGAAAGGAAAAGATTAGAAATTTCAGTTAGTTTCCTAACGGAAAAGGGACTAAACTGAAAAAGGAATTAAAGTTAAAAGAAATAAAAAGGGAAACTTTGAAGTTAGAGGGGCCTAAGTGTTAAAATAGAAACTTAGGGGACTTATGAACAAAACCAAAGTCCAAGGACCTTTCTGTAATTAAAGGAAAGTTGGAGGACTGAATTGGTAATTAATCCAAAGTTAAAGGACCAAGTTACATTAAACTAAAGTCAAGGGACCTCCCTGCAATTATCCAAGTGGAAGGACTAAATTGCAATTGAATTTAACGATGAAAGACAATCTACAATTAATCCAAGTTAAAGGACTAAAATTGCAATTAAACCAAAGTTGAGGGACCAAATTGTAATTAACCCAAAGTCAGAGGACTTAATTGCAATTATATCAAGTTAAAGGGACTGACTAGTAAATCAAAGTCAAAACTTAAAACGTAAAGAAAGAAGTAACGAAGTAAAGAAGTTAAAACGCCATCTCTCAGTTAACTAAGTAGAAATAGTTAACAATGTAGAGAGTACTAAAGTAAATTACTCCGTGCCTTGTAGATTTGCACA
>JAOWBW010000239.1:590189-743768 GCA_026119855.1 Campanula takesimana
CGATCTTCATTTCTTTGACTTCTTCATTTCAGCCCCAGATTGATGGTAGACAGATTTTCCCCACAGGCTTCTAATTTTCGTTCACCACGCTGTTTGCTAACCTGTTTAAACTCGATTAAATAGTCTTTTTCATCTTGACTTATGTTTTTAAAGATTCATGATTAACTTTAGTGTTGTAAATTTTCATTTGTTAAATCATTTTTTAAATATTGGCAACCGGAGGAGTAAGCGGAAATAGAGGAAACTTCATTCACAAAGAGGGGAGTACAAGCTTGGCGGCCGCGTCGAGGTCCTCGACAGTGAGGTCCTCTTCGGGAGTCCCGGAAACAACATTAGATAGCACAAAGGGTCAAAAGCGGGGCCATCAGGGCGAACATAACCAAACTGCTCCACCAGAGTGTCAGTAGTAGCGAGCGGGCCAGTGGTTCTGGACCAGTTATTAAGTGTGCCCACTGCCGGCTTGAGGTGCTTCACCGGGTCATAAGCTTCACCATACCATTTCGATCATAACCACATATCCGTCTTCAAGACAATTCCTTCAAAACAACCGAAGACATCATCTTCTTCATCAATATTCCACGGAATAATCGGGTCCAGATGCTTATAGGAACTGCCCCACATCAAAGTTTTCATCGACCATCTTGATATTCTCAAATACTTCCCATCCAGCATGAGGCTTTATTAATGCCATAACTGGCTCAAAAGGCATAACATACGCGACATCTTCAACTTTGCAAACAAAATATCCCTTCCAGGACTTTTCATAAGGACGGAGTGGTGGGAGCTTATAGGTCCTTCCACTTTTGATAGCAGTCTGTCTCTCCCTTTTCTGACGTACAGCTTCGGCGATTTAGGCAGGAGTCGGTTTGTAGCCCAAGCCCAAAAGGAAGGAAGAAAAATGGAACATCATCCTTGATAGGTTCAATACACCCTTGTTGCTCTTTTCCAAGCCCATCATAGGCAGGAACTTCATCTTCTTGACCATATTCAAGGCCATTGCGTCTCCATACCTGGTCCGCTTTCTACCAATTAGATCGGTCTCCTTGACATATTCAATAGCATGGATCCGAGCTTGTGGGATCACTCAAAACCACTCAAGAAGATGCCAGTATCTTTGTGCTCAATTCCCAAAATCGGGAGGTCATGAACTTGCGTATCATCTTGGGCATGAACTACCACTACATGATTGTCGTGGATGAACTTGATGCACTGATGGTAGGAGGAAGCTACCCCTCTTACTCCATGGATCCAATGGCGTCCCAAGAGTAGACTGAATGAGGACTTGATATCAATCACTAGAAATTCAATCGGCATGACAAGAGGGTCAATGGTGAGAGTGAGAAGGACAACACCCAGAACACAGCGACTAGTGCTATCGTAAGCACGAACCACTTGAGAAGATGGGGCCAAATTAGTTATCTTGATTCCCAAATCTGCGAGAACAAGCACGGGGCATACATTTACTGAGGAGCCATTATCGATCAAAACACGAGCTAAGTGCTCACCTCCGCCCCCAACTATGATGTGCAGAGCCTCGACATGATTAAGACCAATTTTTGGTGCATCGAGATCGGTAAAAGTGATGATATTCCCAAAATGAATGTTGCCGATCATGTGGACAAGGTCATTGGGAGAAGTCTCGATCGGGATGACAGCTTGAGCAAGAGCTTTAACCAACACGTCTCGGTGCCTCCTGTGAAGACGAGAGCAAACCCCAAATGGATATATTATCCTGGGTTTTCTTTAACTGGGTCAAGACCGGGTTCTCGGCGATCTTCTCTTTCTGAGCGGGGACTTCTTCTTTATCCTTTCCCAATTCACTTGCCTCGGGATTTGGAGGCTGATAGGCTCTTCCCGAGCGAGTGAGGTGATTCACATTTCCGCCAACCCAAGTGGCCTTTTTAACAGGGGCCCTTTGCTCCTTAACAGCTTTAGCACTTGACAAAATCGAATCCCAAGAGATCATATGGCATTCAAAATCTTCGGAGATAACAGGAGTTACAGTGTAATTCAAAGCTTTCTTCGGAACGATGAAACTAGTCCTTGAGTAGTTTCCTTCAAACTCGATCACATGGATCCCTGGCAAGGGATTAGTCACCATATTTGGTTGGGGTGGCTTCTGAATGAGTCCATCGGCTATCATGTCTTGCAGAGTGTGTCTCAAACTCCAACATTCATTTGTCGCATGACCAGGTGATACGTGGTATGCACAATATTTACTTGCATCCCAATTCTTAGGAGGCGGATAGGAGGGCGGTATCCTTCTATCGGCTTTAGTACTCCTTGGGCGACCAATCCTTGAAAGATAGTAGACAATGGAGCGCTGAATTTATCAAAATGGCGATCTCTCCGATTTCCACCATTCATTCGCTGATCGGTGACAGAGTTCACAGACCCGTCTTGATTATAACACGGAGGTCCCCTATTGTAGCTGCTTCAGCTTGGTCCCACATTGCTGTTCCAAAAAGGAGCAGGGGTCATGGCAACATTGTTCACAACTGGTGCTGGGGCTTTAGCAGCGGATCGGAATCTGTAGGAGCTAGGAGAAGAATCTAGCTTGATCACCCCAGTTCGGACATCTTCGTCAATACGAGAACCCACATCAAGAATAGAAGCAAAATCTGGAAACGGGAGATATTCATCTTATCTGCATACACCGGCTGAAGATTCTTAAGGAAAATACGAGTTTGCTCGGCACTGTCAGGCCTCTCCAGAGTTTGAGCAACTTTCTTCCTCCACCTACTTGCAAATTCAGAAAAGGATTCCTTCTCACGCTGAGCACATGAATCGAGGTCACGATGGCTCTTCTCCCAGTTGGAGTTATCTTTGTATCGCTTCTGGAATTCATCCACGAGCTTCCCCCAATTATCAACCAGATTGGCATCCACAGTCATAAACCACTGCTTAGCGGCTCCTACCAAACTCAGATGGAAGTTGGAGGCCATCGCACCAACATTAGCCCCACGAGACTGCATTGCATGAGCGTAAGATTTCAGGTGGGCCATTGGGCAACCTGTACCGTCAAATTTCTCCACATCGGGCATTTTGAATTTAGGAGGCAGAATAGCAAATGGAGATAATTTCAAGGAATCTGCAGAAAACTCCCTTTATTCATGACCTTTCTCAACATTTCGCTCATTTCGCTCATTTCAATCTCAGCTTTAGTAAGGGGTACATATGGGACACCCTTGTAGAACGCTTCCATTTGGCGGACTAGGTTAGGATCTTGCCCCTGGGAAGTTCCTTGATTAATCTGAGAGGCACCGCTAGCAAACGCACCATAAGCGTTGGGCTGCTGATTCGGATACAGAGTCTGCATATACTGAGCAAAGGCATTATGATCAGGCGGATACTGAGACTGATGCACAGCAAAATTTGCTGGATTCGGGATGAAGGGCTGGTGAGTGCCACTGAAGTCTGGATGAGCCACATTACCCTGAGGAGGGATGTTCTGGTGATGACTCTGGCGATGGTGTTGCTACCAATAGGATTCAAGTTGATGTTGAGTAGGATGCCACTTCCATTGGGACCTGTATTGCCATTGGGATTAGGATTGGGAACCCCATTTCCGGTCTGATTAACGTTCGGATCGCCATTGGGATTTCTGTTTGGGTTGCCATTGGGAGCCCCATTACTATTCTGATTCTGCATCTGCACAAGTGTAGCCAGTAGCTCATCTTGCTGAATCCTCATCTGACCCAACACATTCTGCTCCAACCATGCTTGAAGACCTGGTGGCGGCACATAGGCTTCCTCATTTCCTTCCTGGGCCATTGCAATAGCTTCTTCGGTTACAGGCACTGTCTCGGCAACTCGGATCAACCTCCCCTTACTGTTTCTAGCTCCCCCTTTCCAAGTAGATGCCAGGCTTAGAGTATCTGAAAGGGATGGTGTTTAGGGCTGATTAGAGAGTGAAAAGGATCGAGATTGTCTGAGTTTGATTCAAAAGGAGTTCAAAAATCAAAATCAATCGTAGAATGCCGGATAAGCACTTGCTTTATTTTGACATGTTTTTGCATGAATCTTGGAATAGTGGATACCATCTCCAAAGTATAGGACCAACGTTTTTCACATGTACTGTACTATTGGCCGTCCGAGCCCCTAGCGAAGGGCGTATACTCTTTCTGGGATCCACCATTCGGTTACGGTCTATGTGAGGGTCTTGACAATTTCAAGTCAATCCAAGAATTTCAACATGATATCCACAATTGAGGTCGATTATAACCTTTTGGGAATTCATAGGATTGAAGTAAAATTGTTTAGACAAAAACCGACATGAAGTCTGTGACGTGTTATTTTCGAAAGAATATGGACATCGCATTTCGGCTTTTGAAGCTTGGCTTACACCCATCACAGCGACCGTAGGCGCTGCTAAGGGGGAAACAGTATACCGTTGACCCTATGGGGAAGTCAAGTGAGCTCCCTTATGCCCCAGGTTTACCGTCTCGGGTTTGAGATTCTAAGACGCTTATCAAAAAACGTGCATGTGTGTGAGGTATCTATGAGTTCGAAAAATCATTTTGAAAGCACGTAAAGAAAACAAGAAAATCATTTTTTTCCTTTTTTACTTGTTTTACCCCTTTTTGGGGAATCACTCACCACGCAATGCATATATATATATACAAATAAGATAAGCGAAAAAACGCCCCTGCAAAACAGAGGTTAGGGCACAGATATATACACCCCAAGTAAGGCACATAAAGCATGGCACACACAAAGATTTAGAGTCTATCCCACTTTAAAACAACATCCCCAGCAGAGTCGCCACTGTGAGAGCCCGTGCCCGAGATGATCGGATCACCGCGAAATGACCGCCCGTGAAAGCGGTTCGCGCCCGTCTCGTGCTGATGCGCTTTTGGAAATGCGCTCGGTTCTCACACAATGGTTTCCTCTTGATGCTGTGATTTGATTGCAAGAGTCGCCACCTCATTTTGATTTTAGGAAAAATGAAGAAAAAACCTTTTTGAGAAAATGGGTTCGGGGGCTAAGTTACGAGAAGAGAAGGGTTAGGCACTCTTCTCGCCCGTGATGGTCTCTATATGCGTGCCACTTATATTCAATTTTATGCCTTTTAATTTGGATTTTATGCCCTACCAAAAAATGGTGATGAAATATATATGGAGGTCTTCCTATTCTAGAAGTTTCATTTTTATTCACAACCGGGAACTCGGTTTGAGTGGATTCCCCGATTGGTTTTCAAGAATGGTTTTGATCATATCAAGCAATAATACATCCACGGGAGGGGAGATTACACAATTACACATATACAAAAAATAGGGGAGACAAATCCCACAAATAATAATAAATATCCTCGACGGTGCTTTTGTTGATTTCGGTGACACTTTCCGTCCCCGAGCCGTCGTACCTGTCCTAAAATCAATCCGATTCCAAAACTAAAAATTGGGGGTTAATACCTGAATACTAGGGATCACAAGGGAGTTTTTGTAGACTTTTTGGACCAAGTTTAGGCCCCAAACACATGCAATAAAGTTGATCACAAAATTCAGCCCAGAAAAGGCAAACAGAAACCTTAGCATGTTTATCACAAATTTTCACCATCTTAGCTTGGGAATCTGACAAAACCCGAAGAACAAAAGTTGAATACCACGCATAAAACATGAAGATACCAAAATTTGGAGTTAATAGGATGAGTTTTAGTGGTTCAAAAGGTTTCTGACATTTCAATGTCAGAAACTGGAAGTGCAGAATCTGAATTTTTGAGTTTGAAACAATGTTTGAAAGGAGAACTTCCAGTGATCCAAAAAATGTATAAAAAATATGATAATCATCCTGAGTTCGTTTAGAACAAAATCCATGTTTTTATATTTGTCCAGAAACTTATTTTTCATCAATTTTGAAGCCCAAGAACACAGAAAGGTATCACAGTGAAAAAACAACTCACAATCACTGAGACCCAAATTTATGCATGAAAATATAATCTAAGCATGGAATCTGAACATGAAACTTTAGGATAATATATTTCAACATGTTATGAACAACTTTTGTTCTTTGACATAAACCATAAAACCATTCTAAGATGGATTTACAAGCTCATCAAAATCAAGACTCTATACAGAAAGTAAAAACTGATTATATGAGGCATGATTATAGACCTCAAAACACTATTATATCTTCAAACCAAGGCATGAAACTCAAGGACTTTGATATTTAACATGTTAACAACATTATCCAAGAGCTATTTCTCAACAAATAATGATTTTCACATGCATGATCATGAAGGAAAGCCAAAGAGGGCAGATTTACGCCCTTTGAGAGAAACATGAAGATTTTCATACACAAATTAAAGCATATGAATATTATGACTATTATGAACATATATAAACATAATAAACTGAGTATTAGCATCACATGATCATCATTTATATACATAAACAAAGCTTTACAAAGCTAAAATAAAACATGGAAGATGAAGGAAACCTAGTCATTATTTGACTAGGTTCCAAACCACTCCCAATATTGCTTACATATCTAAAGAGCCAAGGTTTACATAGAATTTTACCTAGCTTTTGAGATTATGGGTGTTCCCTTTGTCAACCAAGGGAAGACTTTTTCTTTTCTTTTTGCTTTGTGTTTGATCAAAGTTTTGTCTTTGATGTGTTTTTTTGTGGTTTGTTTGGTGATTTATGGGTGGTGTAGGGGTGGTGTATGAGTGGTGGTGTGGTGATGGTGTGGTGGTGGTGTTCTTGTTGAGAGAGAATGAGAGTGGAGGATGGTAAGGTTTTTTTTTTTTTTTTTTTTTGTGTCTCTCTTTTGAAATGGATGAGAGTGGTGTATATAGGAGGAGGGAGGTGGTAAATTGGTTGTAACTTGGAGGGGGGAGGTTGTAAATTGGTGGATTCATCATCTATCCTTCTTGACTAAGGCTTAAAGTCATCTTCTTTATCTCTGTTCCGCCTTTCCGCTCCGCAACTGCTCCGTTATGCGCGTCTCCGGTGTCCCGGTTGTCCGCGAGTCCAACATGAAAGTTGCTCGGAATATTTTTCTGGTCAGGCCGGTATATCTGAAATATTTTATGAGCAAGGAACGACAATAATATATTTTTTACTCTTCTTGACCAATTGATAAGATATTTTGAGATATTTTTCAATTTTGATAACCATCTTTCTGGCTCCGGCTTTTCGCTCCGTAACTGCTCCGTTGTGCGCGCCTCCGGTGTCCGGTTGTCCGCGAGTCCAACATGAAAGTTGCTCGGAATATTTTTCTGGTCAGGCCGGAATATCTGAAATATTTTTATGAGCAAGGAACGACAATAATATATTTTTTGCTCTTCTTGACCAGTTGATAAGATATTTTGAAATATTTTCCAATTTGGATAACCATCTTTCCGGCTCCGGCTTTCCGCTCCGTCGTGCGCGCTCCGGTGTCCCGGTTGTCCGCGGGCCCAACATGAAAGTTGCTTGGAATAATTTTGTGGTCACGCCGGTATATCTAAAATATGTCAATTAGCAAGGAAAGGTAATAATATATTTTTAATGCACAGAATGGATAACAGCGAGCAGTTCGGGGGGTTGCGGGCCCCGTTTCCGGTACCGCACCTCGAAAAACGAAATTTTTGCCTGTTTGCTCGTTTTTTCGCTCTGATCATGAATTTGAAGTCCGTTTATCCATGCGATGCACCGATAAGGCTCACGGCAGTCCCGCACAGCCAAATCGAGGGTTTTAGGTCAATTTTCGGGTTTAGACCGATTCAAGGTGGGTTTTTAGGGGAGCGAGATCAGGGTATCTACAATACCAAGCATTCACACATCTGTGCTCGAACTAACTGACTTAGCAAGAAGAACAATGCCTACCATGGGTCCGGGTCGAGCAGGCATGCACAAGTACACATTGAATCAACTCACTAGTCACCAGCAATGTTTCAGAAAAAGGATCGAGCGAACCGACCTCTCAAAACACAAGTTTGGCGTCGTCAATAAATGCAGACTAGCAGTGTGTGAACTACAATTGACCCACTAGAAATTGGCTCAGCGGGAATAATGACAAACAAAAATGACTTTTGCCGGCACTTATTTACTGACACTTGTTAAAGTGCCGTAAATTTGTGGCACTTATAAAAAAAAGGGGAAATGATAATTTAGGGTCCAAATTTTGGGGGTGTGTGCCAATAGGGGTCTGATGTATCAATTTTGTCAATTTAGGGTCTAAAGTTGCGAAAGTTGTGCATGTTAGGGTTTTTTAACGATTTTGTTAACAAAATTCAGTTAAGTCACACGTGATTTGCACATGGACTTAATTGTTTTGATTATTTGGATGGGCATATCGTCATTCCAGACAAAGAAAATTAATAATAATTTTTTGAAATATTAAATTTTATTTTATTAAATTAATAATAATTAAAACATTATTAAAAAAAAATCAAGAAATAAAAAAAAAACTCTTTTCATTTAGAATCACTATAAAATAAAAAGTATAATTTTTAAAAATAAAAAAGTGTAAAAAAAATATATTAAAAAAAAACCACTTATTTTTTTTTTAAAAAAAAAGAAGAAAGTGGGGATCGGACAATTCTTTTTTTTTTCTTGGTGGTGGTGGTTAATATTGTTTCATTATTAATATTAGTATTCTAATTATTTTACTTTATTCATATTTTTTTTTAATAATTTCCCTTGTTTATAACTTCATTTTTTGTGGTTCCATAATAAAATCACTTTAATTTTTTATTTGTTTTTTATTTTTTAGTATTTTTAAAATTAATTAAAATTATTCAAAAATATAATATTATGAGTAAATGACAATTTAGATTCCATTGTACTCCCTCCGTCCCAAAATGATCTTCACATTTGACTATTCAAATATTTTAAGGATATGGACACTTTATTCACTAGTCATGTTTTGTTTGGGCACTTCTAAGCCTAGATTGTATAAATGTGAAGATTTTTTGGGGACAACGAAAAATGCCAAATGAGAAGATCATTTTGGGACGGAGGGAGTATAAGGGGTGTGTGAAATGACATAAAGCCTAGACGAACATCCAAAACAAACTCCAGTAAAGTGCATCTGTTACTTAACTGAGTTTTCTTTGCAATTTAGTCCAAAAACCCTTAATTGACTAACGTTGTCAACTTTGGACCCTAAATTGACAAAATTGATACATCAGACCCCTATTGGCGCACACCCCCTAAACTTTGGACCCTAAATTGCCATTACCCCTAAAAAAATGCTGCAAATATCCTGCACTTTTTAACAAGTGCCGCAAATTTTCAGCACTTTTTAACAAGTGCCGCATACATCCGGCACTTTTAATAAAGTGCCGATAAATTTCTGGCACATATTCATAAATTGCCCTGATTTCCGGCAGTTTTGAAACAGGTGCCGAAAATTAGCGGCACTTTTAAAAAGTACCGGAAGTTGTGCTGGAAATTAGCGGCACTTATAAAAAGTGCCGGAAATTTAACGATACTTTTTTATAAGTGCCGCTAAATTTCTGGCACTTTTTATAAGTGCCGCTAATTTTCGCCACTTTTTTATAAAGTGCCGCTAATAACAAGAGGTTTATTTTGATATTTTTATTTAATTTTGGCATTTAATCATATTTTTTATTTTACTTTTATTTAATTTGTTAGTTAAATTAGATTTATATGTACTACAACCATAAAAATGCATTAATATAAGGTTATGTGTTATAATAAATAATTGTATGCGTATATTTTATATCAAAAAATGATTTAGTCTAGTGGTAGAAAGCTTGGTTTATAAGTAGGAGGTCTTGTGTTCGAAACATGGAATGTTAATAATATTTTTATTTAAAATACGACACTTTAAAAAGTGCCAGAAAAAAGTGCTGAAAAATTCCGGCACTTTTTGAAAAGTATCAGAAATTTGCGGCACTTTTAAAGTGCCGGAAAATATTACCGACACCACTTTTTCCAACACTTAGAAAATGTGCCGGAAATAGCTTTTCCGACACTTTTTTCCCGTTTCCGGCATTTTTAAAAGTGTCGCGAAAAGCCATATTTGTTGTAGCGACATCTTGAAAAAAGCACGAGCAGCCGTAGATCAGAAAACGGGCAATCTTAACAGCTCGCCCCAGCAATGTCAAGCCTAATCGAATAACAGCAGATAAAATGGTCGACCATGATGGAGCCGAATAGCTAAGTTCGAGCTCGATGAATAAGCTCACAGCTTGAGCTCTGTTCCGAGCATCCTATTGCAAGCACAATAGCTCAATCCTCCAGGTCTTCAAGGAACAAGCAACTAACCCGGCTCAAAGATGAAGATGACAACGAGCAGTTGGACAATGCTTTGTGGTCTAGTGTTAGAGTCAAAATACAGGAGATCGAGCATGTCTTCTGATTTAAGACAATCACCCCCGCCTCAATTAATCTGTCGACAAAAATGATGGGCTACATTGACCAACCAACTATCCATGACTAGCAGGGGTCAACTACGCTCAAGCAAAAAGTTCCACCTGAGTAGATGACAGATGAGAACAATAAATCGAGCCAGACCCGGATGATACTCACTGCCCAGTCAAAATAAAAATGTGCCGGTTCACAAAAGTGCTCCCAAGCATGTTACTCACGGCCCAGTCAAATCGGCTCTACAAAAACCATGTTGAGCAGAAAATCCTATTAAAGATCAGAAACAAATGGAAGCCAGCAGAACTATACTCAGAAGCATGGGGGGCCACTCATCAAACATGTGGACCAGGACAAGCCAACGAGTCATTTATTTTATCAAAAAAATTACTCGCTAGCTCAATTCCGCTCCACAATAAGAAGCACTATCGTCCTCAAGTTCAAGAGCAACATGAATCCTCACCGACCTGAACTACCACTCATCCCCGTTTTCAACATCCTCAAGATTGAAGAATAAAGAAATCAAAATGGGTCGAGCATCTCCCCTATGCTACTTATACCCCAAAATAGGTCAAGCAACTCCCCTAGGGTGTATACCTCCTATTCAAGAAATCAATGCCCATAATCAATTGCAAGATAACTCCAAGCAGCTAATACAAACATCAAGCAAACAAAGAATTCGATTTACAATCCAGAGCCAAGGAAGACCTCATGAAGAATCCAACCCGACAGCAAATAACAAGAATAATTGCATCAGCACGTTCTACGATAAAGCCTAGAAGCACGCTAGCGTTTGTCCTAAGCATTACATGACAATGCTTAGTCCCCAATAAGTCTAGACCGCTGTCTAACTCCTCGACACCAAGCACTGACGTGATCGATTTACACAGCCCAATGAACCACACTAGCAACCCGGCTTGAACATCGTTCGCATGAACTTTGCATATTGATACTCGGCTAATCCGGGAAGTCTGGAGCAAAAACGCCTCTCTTCCCATGCATTTGAGTCAAAAGAAACTCAAATAAGAGCCTCGAACATCGTTTGCATGAACTTTGTATAACTGATAATCGGTTTATCCAGGAGGTCTGGAGCAATACGCCTCTCCTCCCAAGCGTTTGGTCCAAGGTGAAACTTGCCAGGTGAAAGCCTAGTCTCTAGACTAGCCAGGCTAACGCATACACGACATGCTTGGTCCCTAATCCAAGTTATGATACATCTAACACCCCTTTAATCCAAGCCTTGTTATGACAACGGGCTTAAGCTAACAAAGGGAAGTTATGATCAGCATCTAAACTCAGCTTACAAGTTGATCCCAGTTCTAACAACTGACTCAGAGTTAACAAAGTTATGATCAAGACATCTTAACTCTTTACCACTTGAGTTTAGTTTGACAACGGGTTCAGCACTTAGCTTGCACCGGCTAAGAACTCAAATAAAACAAACCAAGTTCAACAACTCGTCACGGCCTCTAACGGGTGTACAAACCCCGACCTACCAATACTTAGCTTATACTGGCTAAGAATTCAAGTCAAGACAAAACAAACCGAGTACCTGACACTCGACAAGGCCAATAACGGGAAAACATACCCTGGCCTATGAGTACTTAGCACGTCTAAGCAAAGTGACAGCTCGGTCCATTCTAGGCCGAGGTTAAATGATCTCGACGTAGCCTATGACGGGAAAACAATCCCTGGCTTACCTACACTTAGCTTATAACGACTAAGTATAAAGCGCATTCATAGCAAATCCGCCTACGCCAAGCCGATTCAAATAACTCGGCTCAACCTACAAGGCGAGCAAACGCTCAAATATTTCTTGTCACTTAGTACAAAACACAAAGTGAAACACATCAAGTACATGACACTTGGTAAGTCTCAAAAACGAGTATACACTCATGGTCATTCAAAACTGAGTAAACCTATCACCTCTATGACAGGTGAGCACCTCAAGACCAGTATGCTTAACTCAGCATAGAATAGACCGACCTAACTGACATAACCTCAACTCGGCATGTACCCATGAACCAGGCCTCCAATCATCAGCATGGTTACTCAACCATCTCAGCACATCCAACTCGGCCTCTATGATGAGCTGAGTTAGTAAGTACAAGCCGACTTAGCTCACTTACAGTGACTAAGCCCAACTCTCCTAATACAATCCGGAGTCTAAGATACAGAGAATCCTTATCTAACAAGGAGACCTCTTTTACAAGGAAACCTAAACTTCCTTCTCTTACTACGATGCAGTCAAGAAGTTGGGGGCCACTGAAAGGAATATTCTAGGCTCCTGAAATTAAGGAATAAAATCCTACTATGATTTGTGTACAAAGGGACTCCTACCGGGCTAAGGATCCTAAATTATACAAGGACTCAGTCTCCTAATACAAATCAATTATGGATCTCCTATTCTTGGTGGACACTCCACCCCAAATCTATTAATAAGGGTTCTAACCCTCACACAAAGGTACACACAAAATACCCTCTCAATACTATAATACGCTTTTCCTTCCGGATTATATCATCTTTATACACGATGCTTATTCTCACACTGGAGGGTTTTCGCGGGGGTAACTCCCTCGCACCCTAACGGTGTTTGTTTTGAAGATCGTCCGTTCGTTCGTCCAGGATTATCTATTGCCGCGTTCCCGACTGATTAGGTACCCCCAGTACCGCACTTTTTATGCATCATCAGTTCGAATTGGTATTTTTGGGGAATTAATCCAATTGTGGTTGAGAATAATAGATCTGGAAGCATTATCATAACGAGCAATATTAGGGGCACAAAAAAATCACAAAATCTTGCTCATAAAATAAGTTGACGTTAAATTTATTAATTGCATCAATGGTGAACCTGTTTCACTCTAATTAAAAACAACAATAAAATTATACACCTATGATTTTATGAGCAAGATTTTGTGACTATTTTTTGTCTTTAATATTATTCAAATAATAACACTGAGATGGATGCTTGCAGCTTCCACTTGGGATGCGAAAATTAAAGAGAGAGTATGTTTTTTTCCCCGTAAGTATTGTGAGGGAAAGGGTTCGTGAGTATGATAATTTGAGAGTGAGACTCACAATTTAAGTGTGAGTGTGATAAGTGGGGTATGACAAATAAAGAAGAATAAAAGTTTGGACATTTTAGGGTTGTGGGATATGCCAATGTGACACTCGAAAAAGAAATTGATGTAAGTTGTTGACTTGTTGTGGAATAGAGGGAGTATTTTACTAAATTAAATTCGTGGGTGGATTAATAAATGTAGGCACTAGTACGGTGGGTGGAGGATTTGGAATTGCTCCTGCAGAACTTCGCTCCTGTTAAGTGTCAAAAATTACTATCTCCCGTTTCATAATAAAGTCCTACTTTAGTTTTAGTCAATTGCAAAATAAATTTCACGCTTTTAAATTTGAAAATATATTTAGTGCAATTTACTGTACAAGCATTATACATACAAGTAAAATACATTTCTTAAAAACGTTGACAAGTCAAACGTAACATTTATTCTAAATTTATTAAAGGACCGAATAAATATTAATTCCAAACTTTCAATACAAAATGTATAACATTTGCAGCGTACATAATGTGTATGTACATAGTGTGCGTTTATATATGTCCGTAAAAGTTTTCCATACTACTAAATTTTAAACAAAATATTACATATACTTATGTAAATTTTTATATTTAGTAAATTTTTGATCTTAATAGTAAATTTTGACCTGAGATAATCTCCGTTTATATCCCGCTCTTTACTAAAAGGGCGTTGTTACACACACTCGAAAAATTAATGAATACACCCGTACTGTGCATCTGACACGCCCCAAGTCCCGGGATCCCCTAATATAACCTCGAACCTGGTGCGCGTAACTAACAAGAAACAAGAAACTAACGGGAAACAGGAACAATACCTGCTAGAAACAAACTGACATGCTATATCTACTCAAGAATAAGGAGCTAAGATAGCTAGCTCACAACGAGTTCTAGACCAAGAAAATTAAAACCAAACAAGGTTACATACAGCGGAAGACATGCCTAGCAAATAAGCTGGCATCAAGAACTGTTTAGGGACAACAAATACTACCCCAATACAAGCCCAGAGTTTATTAACTCATACAAGATCGTCCTTACCAAAGTATAAAAGACACTAGTCTCAAACAAGAACATCCTGCTGAGTAAGTTCCCAGCTAAGTCGAGCCTCACTGCGTACTATCCCCTGCTTTCCTGGGGGGGGAAACAATTAAACAAATAAAGGGTGAGATAAATCTCAGTAAGCTATTAACATGCAACTATATGTCAAGTTATCATGCAATACAAGTAGATACTCAACTAAACATATATCAAGTATCATCAAGTAACAAGTATAGGAGAGGCTAAGCCAACTCAACAAGTAATCAAGCTCAAGAAAGGTTCAGGTAACAAGTAGTCAAGTAGAGTGAGAGGCTAGACCAACTCACCAAGATGCACATAGGCCTATCACGCATTTTTACCTGAATCCTTCCTTATTCCTCCCAAGAATACCATTTGCAGTCGATGCTTTTCTAGCTGAGGACAACCAAGAACAAGAACAAGAGACTGTTGTGCAGTATATAAGAAGACCTGGTAACCAGTGTCATCCACAAGAACAAGATCCACGAGGTGTTCAAGACAATCGCATTCACTTAGGTCAGGCTTATTGCTCTAACCAAGGAAGCTATGCCCTTACTATGGCCGGTAGTAAGGGGTCAGGCGGAAATACATAGGGACCCGATTGTCACTTAAGCCCCAGCTCTCGCGACAAGCGTGAACCTATATATTTTTGAACAAGCAAGGAGAACCAGCTGGACTCACACAAGAATGCACAAGTAGATGTTTACTTGAACTACGAGAATAGAACTAAGTCCCATATTAGTGGACCAGTCTTTATGCACCATGTAATCATGTATCATGTGCTCACGAGAATATGCACCATGTAGTCATGTATCATGTGCTCACGAGAATATGCACCATGTAATCATGTATCATGTGCTCACGAGAATATAAGTACACGTACGCAATTATTACGAATACAAACCAAGATAACAATGGCACATAAGGTGTCCACGTAACACGATCAATCCAAGTAAGAGTCCATTTATAACAGACTTCAGTCAAGTAGTAGGGTATATCACTTTGTCACATGCCAAGTTTGCACGTACATATTCATATCACGTTTAACACATTAAAGTGTCTATCACGATACCCTTACTATCAAGTAGAGCTCAATACATTATTGTCTTATACTTCAAGTTACTGTCTCATCTTAAGACATTCAAGACATTCAGGACATTCAGGACATTCAATACATTCAGGACATTCAATACATATACAAGATCTTATCATCTTATATCCAAGTTCTCACTCCATTTCTTTGGATGATTAAACATGTACAAGAGTTAATTATCTTATACTTCAAGTTCAAGCTAGGAAGATGAATTATACATCTTTCACGAATTATTTTCTAATCCTTTTCTTAGGACATTCAAGCTCAAGACATTAGTTGGTGCCCCTAAAGTACACAAACATTAACTTCAAGACACATAAAAGAGTTACTACTCTTATACTCAAGTTATTATTTAATGATGATTTAAGTCCACATTTCATTTGATCACGAAGGGACTATTTTTCAGTACTAGAGTGTTCTACAACACTCATCTAGGCCATCTAGGGTAGTACCCTAAACCTAGACCAAGACTACTTCAAGTTCAAATTAAGTAAATGAGCTATACCACTCATACTTACAAGTTCATAATCCCCTACATAGGATATTCGAGCTCAAGACACTAATTTGGTGCTCTCACGGTGCACAAACATTAGTTCCAAGACAAGCATAACACATAAGTGCTTGTTCATAGCACTTTCAAGACATATAAAGAGTTGTTACTCTTATACTTAAGTTCTCATTTGAGTTCTATAAGTGTCCATGTACAAGACTAAGTTCTCATTTTAATTCAATGAGTATACACGTTTAAAACCAAGTTCTGATGCCCTAAGGTGTCACAACACTTGCTAGAACATCTTATACTAAGGTTATATACCTTAACTAGAGTTACTTCTAACTTATACAAACTTTAAACAACATTTTGTTCTTCAGGTAACTGTGCGGTAATGGCCTGTGCGGTCGCACACAAGCAGGTCAATTCATTTGAAAAACCTTTCAGAAAGATGGGCGGTCGCCCAAGAATTTTTGTGCGGTCGCACAAGGTACCACAATGCGAAATTTTTATTTCTTTCCCAGGTTAAGAAATTTCCCGTCCCAAGCGTGGGAGTAACTTTTATTAACTCTTAGGCAATACCCAAAACATTATTTCAGGCTCAATTCATTTCTTTACCGTCCCACAAATAATAGGACAATTTCCTGTTATTCCAATTTAATATTTCACCGTCTCCAAAAGTATAAGTACAATTTTATATTATACTAATATACCTATTTAGAGATACTTCCATTCATTTCCCCGTACCACAAATAATGGTACAACATTTCTAATAATATTTAAATCAAGTTACTATTTAACCGTCTCACGGATAGGAGTATAATAACATTTTAACGATTTGCAAACCCCTTTAGATTTAGGCTCATATGCTCTGTATACCTAGTATAAAAATACTCCCTTCGTCCCAAATTTACAAGTATCACAAAAATTGCTCAAAACACAATTTTAACAAGAACAAGTAGTGGGAATAACATATATGCATGTTATTACAAGTAAGGGGGAGTCAATAACTTACCTAGTCAAAAATCAAGTTGACCCAAATTAATTTCTGATCGGTCTGGAACTCTCTATTCAACGCCACGAATATTTATCCGGGACCGAAATCACGAACAGATGGATAATTAAGCTCGAGGAGTCGAGAATATGAAGAATCCTAAACTTAGCTTTAGAACAGAAGGAGTAAACGTAAAGCAATTTGGGTAAAATGGTTTCTCAGAGAGAGAAACCCAAGGTGATATACTTGGAACTTCTAAGAATTGCTACTAGGCCCCTCAAGTTCTAACTTTGACAAAAAGGCCCCTAAACTTTCAACTTTGACATTTAACCACCTTAACTTTCTAACGCAGTTAAATAATTAACTCAAATAAAATAGCATATAATTATGCTACTCAAGAATTTAACAAGCAAGTCAAGAATTTAACAAATAAGTCAAATATTTAACGAGATTAAGGATGGGCGTTACATCCTCCCCACCTTAAAGAAAATTCGTCCTCGAATTTTTTACTAGATCAAGATTATAACATATATAATCAACAAGTAGAACTCAAGAACATCACGACTATGCACAGATACTCACAAATATTCTATGCAATTTAGATGTATCAATTATAACATCAAAACACATAAAGTCAAGTAGACTCGATTAGTCAATCCACTATATCGGTGAAACTTGACATATCCACTAGAAATAATAAAACTGGTCATATCCTCCAGATCACTGTAATACTAGTCAAATCCACTAGGCAATCTCAGATACTGAAGTCGTGGTTATCCATAGTTTCAATATTCAAAACTGACTTTACGTATATCAATCCATCAAGACAATCCATCAAAAGATGTAGCTCTCGGTGTCAAATAGTTAACAATGGAGCTGCCTTCGAAATTCATTCATGAATCTCTAACAAGATCAAGAAAATCTCAAGAACACGCATACCTTGGTTGTTTCCACTTATAGGTCAACACAGATACTCACTTCAGACATCCACTACAAGGTAGATATATCCTCTATCAAGAAATTCTCAAGTTGAATCTTCAACTCGTTTAACTCAATCGATGTCAAGAACATTAATCCAGATGTCAGCACTGTATTCGCACTGTCACAACTCAAGATAATCCAAGTTTCTCATCAAGAATGGATACATCCATCTGGTTTGGTTTAGAAATTCCACTATCAATCACATAGGTTAAATACCCAGTACAATCTCAAGAACCCTTTCTAGACTTTCAATGCAGAACATAAAGGTTATGCATAAATCTATCATGCTCACATATATAGTCAAGCATACTAGCATAGAAATAATTACCATCTATTGTGGTAAACAAGAATGGCATAACACATAGAAAGTCAAGTCATGACACGTATCACATCAATGTCCCATACCGGTGACACGACCAAATTAACATAGAACGTATATGGTGTTATCACCCACACTTCTATCAAGCTCTTATTCATAACAATATCAAGCACGTAGTCTCTTACTAGAGAATACACTTCCACGCAATTCACAAGATAAGGACAAGCATGCATATATAGCACGAAACAATGTCCACAAGACAAGATAGATACGCCTAAGTCTTTGAAGACTCGCGCTCTCGATTCTCAAACCATCTAATCCAATTGGATCAACACTATCAACACCAGTCCTATGCTTGGTATAACAACAAGTAACGAAGCACTCGACGTTAGTAGCACACCCAAGACTAACCCAAGCTAGGCCATAGACCCTATCCAGGCTAAGAGCTAAACCATAGCTCTGATACCACACTGACACGCCCCAAGTCCCGGGATCCCCTAATAGAACCTCGAACCTGGTGCGCGTAACTAACAAGAAACAAGAAACTAACGGGAAACAGGAACAATACCTGCTAGAAACAAACTGGCATGCTATATCTACTCAAGAATAAGGAGCTAAGATAGCTCACAACGAGTTCTAGACCAAGAAAATTAAAACCAAACAAGGTTACATACAGCGGAAGACATGCCTAGCAAATAAGCTGGCATCAAGAACTGTCTAGGGACAACAAATACTACCCCAATACAAGCCCAGAGTTTATTAACTCATACAAGATCGTCCTTACCAAAGTATAAAAGGACACTAGTCTCAAAGAAGAACATCCTGCTGAGTAAGTTCCCAGCTAAGTCGAGCCTCACTGCGTACTATCCCCTGCTTTCCTGGGGGGGGGGACAATTAAACAAATAAAGGGTGAGATAAATCTCAGTAAGCTATTAACATGCAACTATAAGTCAAGTTATCATGCAATACATGTAGATACTCAACTAAATATATATCAAGTATCATCAAGTAACAAGTATAGGAAAGGCTAAGCCAACTCAACAAGTAATCAAGCTCAAGAAAGGTTCAGGTAACAAGTAGTCAAGTAGAGTGAGAGGCTAGACCAACTCACCAAGATGCACATAGGCCTATCACGCATTTTTACCTGAATCCTTCCTTATTCCTCCCAAGAATACCATTTGTTGTCGATGCTTTTCTAGCTGAGGAAAACCAAGAACAAGAACAAGAGACTGCTGTGCAGTATATAAGAAGACCTGGTAACCAGTGCCATCCACAAGAACAAGATCCACGAGGTGTTCAAGACAATAGCATTCACTTAGGTCAGGCTTATTGCTCTAACCAAGGAAGCTATGCTCTTACTATGGCCGGTAGTAAGGGGTCAGGCGGAAATACATAGGGACCCGATTGTCACTTAAGCCCCAGCTCTCGCGACAAGCATGAACCTATATATTTTCGAACAAGCAAGGAGAACCAGCTGGACTCACACAAGAATGCACAAGTAGATGTTTACTTGAACTACGAGAATAGAACTAAGTCCCATATTAGTGGACCAGTCTTTATGCACCATGTAATCATGTATCATGTGCTCACGAGAATATGCACCATGTAGTCATGTATCATGTGCTCACGAGAATATGCACCATGTAATCATGTATCATGTGCTCACGAGAATATAAGTACACGTACGCAATTATTACGAATACAAACCAAGATAACAATGGCACATAAGGTGTCCACGTAACACGATCAATCCAAGTAAGAGTCCATTTATAACAGACTTCAGTCAAGTAGTAGGGTATATCACTTTGTCACATGCCAAGTTTGCACGTACATATTCATATCACATTTAACACATTAAAGTGTCTATCACGATACCCTTACTATCAAGTAGAGCTCAATACATTATACTCTAAACACGTAGTAGAATAGGTCACATTGTACCTAGACACAGTCATACTTCACGTATATGTATCGTTAATAATCGAATACATTTTCTAACACATATTGTGTTCTATAACCATTCTTATTAATTTAAATCGTAGTATTCACGATTATATGAATTATCTTCATATTACACTAGTCCCTATTTTCTTTAAGAACCCTTTCAAGACAAGATATCTTCTTTATATTTTATATACTTCATTGAGTATATACACGATTAAAACTAAATCATTTACACTTTAGTGCTTATTTATACCACTTCCAATATACACGTATCAAGTTCAACTATGTAGTAGAGTTAATCATTCTCTATCTAGTTCCATAACCCAATTCTTTGGTTATTCATACCGTGTACCAATCAATCAAGAAGCCACATTCTATCAAGTAAATATATGCAAGATTTGCATATACACATCAAGACTCTTTCAAGTTTATTACCATACACCTATATTGGTGTCAAGGCACGTACAAGATTTTATAATCTTATATTCAAGTCTTAATCCAATTATTTGGATGTTCAAGTCATGTACGAGATTTTATTGTCTTATACTTCAAGTTACTGTCTCATCTTAAGACATTCAAGACATTCAGGACATTCAGGACATTCAGGACATTCAAGACATTCAGGACATTCAATACATATACAAGATCTTATCATCTTATATCCAAGTTCTCACTCCATTTCTTTGGATGATTAAACATGTACAAGAGTTAATTATCTTATACTTCAAGTTCAAGCTAGGAAGATGAATTATACATCTTTCACGAATTATTTTCTAATCCTTTTCTTAGGACATTCAAGCTCAAGACATTAGTTGGTGCCCTAAAGTACACAAACATTAACTTCAAGACACATAAAAGAGTTACTACTCTTATACTCAAGTTATTATTTAATGATGATTTAAGTCCACATTTCATTTGATCACGAAGGGACTATTTTTCAGTACTAGAGTGTTCTACAACACTCATCTAGGCCATCTAGGGTAGTACCCTAAACCTAGACCAAGACTACTTCAAGTTCAAATTAAGTAAATGAGCTATACCACTCATACTTACAAGTTCATAATCCCCTACATAGGATATTCGAGCTCAAGACACTAATTTGGTGCTCTCACGGTGCACAAACATTAGTTCCAAGACAAGCATAACACATAAGTGCTTGTTCATAGCACTTTCAAGACATATAAAAGAGTTGTTACTCTTATACTTAAGTTCTCATTTGAGTTCTATAAGTGTCCATGTACAAGACTAAGTTCTCATTTTAATTCAATGAGTATACACGTTTAAAACCAAGTTCTGATGCCCCTAAGGTGTCACAACACTTGCTAGAACATCTTATACTAAGGTTATATACCTTAACTAGAGTTACTTCCAACTTATACAAACTTTAAACAACATTTTGTTCTTCAGGTAACTGTGCGGTAATGGCCTGTGCGGTCGCACACAAGCAGGTCAATTCATTTGAAAAACCTTTCAGAAAGATGGGCGGTCGCCCAAGAATTTTTGTGCGGTCGCACAAGGTACCACAATGCGAAATTTTTATTTCTTTCCCAGGTTAAGAAATTTCCCGTCCCAAGCGTGGGAGTAACTTTTATTAACTCTTAGGCAATACCCAAAACATTATTTCAGGCTCAATTCATTTCTTTACCGTCCCACAAATAATAGGACAATTTCCTGTTATTCCAATTTAATATTTCACCGTCTCCAAAAGTATAAGTACAATTTTATATTATACTAATATACCTATTTAGAGATACTTCCATTCATTTCCCCGTACCACAAATAATGGTACAACATTTCTAATAATATTTAAATCAAGTTACTATTTAACCGTCTCACGGATAGGAGTATAATAACATTTTAACGATTTGCAAACCCCTTTAGATTTAGGCTCATATGCTCTGTATACCTAGTATAAAAATACTCCCTTCGTCCCAAATTTACAAGTATCACAAAAATTGCTCAAAACACAATTTTAACAAGAACAAGTAGTGGGAATAACATATATGCATGTTATTACAAGTAAGGGGGAGTCAATAACTTACCTAGTCAAAAATCAAGTTGACCCAAATTAATTTCTGATCGGTCTGGAACTCTCTATTCAACGCCACGAATATTTATCCGGGACCGAAATCACGAACAGATGGATAATTAAGCTCGAGGAGTCGAGAATATGAAGAATCCTAAACTTAGCTTTAGAACAGAAGGAGTAAACGTAAAGCAATTTGGGTAAAATGGTTTCTCAGAGAGAGAAACCCAAGGTGATATACTTGGAACTTTCTAAGAATTGCTACTAGGCCCCTCAAGTTCTAACTTTGACAAAAAGGCCCCTAAACTTTCAACTTTGACATTTAACCACCTTAACTTTCTAACGCAGTTAAATAATTAACTCAAATAAAATAGCATATAATTATGCTACTCAAGAATTTAACAAGCAAGTCAAGAATTTAACAAATAAGTCAAATATTTAACGAGATTAAGGATGGGCGTTACATCCTCCCCACCTTAAAGAAATTCGTCCTCGAATTTTTTACTAGATCAAGATTATAACATATATAATCAACAAGTAGAACTCAAGAACATCACGACTATGCACAGATACTCACAAATATTCTATGCAATTTAGATGTATCAATTATAACATCAAAACACATAAAGTCAAGTAGACTCGATTAGTCAATCCACTATATCGGTGAAACTTGACATATCCACTAGAAATAATAAAACTGGTCATATCCTCCAGATCACTGTAATACTAGTCAAATCCACTAGGCAATCTCAGATACTGAAGTCGTGGTTATCCATAGTTTCAATATTCAAAACTGACTTTACGTATATCAATCCATCAAGACAATCCATCAAAAGATGTAGCTCTCGGTGTCAAATAGTTAACAATGGAGCTGCCTTCGAAATTCATTCATGAATCTCTAACAAGATCAAGAAAATCTCAAGAACACGCATACCTTGGTTGTTTCCACTTATAGGTCAACACAGATACTCACTTCAGACATCCACTACAAGGTAGATATATCCTCTATCAAGAAATTCTCAAGTTGAATCTTCAACTCGTTTAACTCAATCGATGTCAAGAACATTAATCCAGATGTCAGCACTGTATTCGCACTGTCACAACTCAAGATAATCCAAGTTTCTCATCAAGAATGGATACATCCATCTGGTTTGGTTTAGAAATTCCACTATCAATCACATAGGTTAAATACCCAGTACAATCTCAAGAACCCTTTCTAGACTTTCAATGCAGAACATAAAGGTTATGCATAAATCTATCATGCTCACATATATAGTCAAGCATACTAGCATAGAAATAATTACCATCTATTGTGGTAAACAAGAATGGCATAACACATAGAAAGTCAAGTCATGACACGTATCACATCAATGTCCCATACCGGTGACACGACCAAATTAACATAGAACGTATATGGTGTTATCACCCACACTTCTATCAAGCTCTTATTCATAACAATATCAAGCACGTAGTCTCTTACTAGAGAATACACTTCCACGCAATTCACAAGATAAGGACAAGCATGCATATATAGCACGAAACAATGTCCACAAGACAAGATAGATACGCCTAAGTCTTTGAAGACTCGCGCTCTCGATTCTCAAACCATCTAATCCAATTGGATCAACACTATCAACACCAGTCCTATGCTTGGTATAACAACAAGTAACGAAGCACTCGACGTTAGTAGCACACCCAAGACTAACCCAAGCTAGGCCATAGACCCTATCCAGGCTAAGAGCTAAACCATAGCTCTGATACCACACTGACACGCCCCAAGTCCCGGGATCCCCTAATAGAACCTCGAACCTGGTGCGCGTAACTAACAAGAAACAAGAAACTAACGGGAAACAGGAACAATACCTGCTAGAAACAAACTGGCATGCTATATCTACTCAAGAATAAGGAGCTAAGATAGCTCACAACGAGTTCTAGACCAAGAAAATTAAAACCAAACAAGGTTACATACAGCGGAAGACATGCCTAGCAAATAAGCTGGCATCAAGAACTGTCTAGGGACAACAAATACTACCCAATACAAGCCCAGAGTTTATTAACTCATACAAGATCGTCCTTACCAAAGTATAAAAGGACACTAGTCTCAAAGAAGACATCCTGCTGAGTAAGTTCCCAGCTAAGTCGAGCCTCACTGCGTACTATCCCCTGCTTTCCTGGGGGGGGGAACAATTAAACAAATAAAGGGTGAGATAAATCTCAGTAAGCTATTAACATGCAACTATAAGTCAAGTTATCATGCAATACATGTAGATACTCAACTAAATATATATCAAGTATCATCAAGTAACAAGTATAGGAAAGGCTAAGCCAACTCAACAAGTAATCAAGCTCAAGAAAGGTTCAGGTAACAAGTAGTCAAGTAGAGTGAGAGGCTAGACCAACTCACCAAGATGCACATAGGCCTATCACGCATTTTTACCTGAATCCTTCCTTATTCCTCCCAAGAATACCATTTGTTGTCGATGCTTTTCTAGCTGAGGAAAACCAAGAACAAGAACAAGAGACTGCTGTGCAGTATATAAGAAGACCTGGTAACCAGTGCCATCCACAAGAACAAGATCCACGAGGTGTTCAAGACAATAGCATTCACTTAGGTCAGGCTTATTGCTCTAACCAAGGAAGCTATGCTCTTACTATGGCCGGTAGTAAGGGGTCAGGCGGAAATACATAGGGACCCGATTGTCACTTAAGCCCCAGCTCTCGCGACAAGCATGAACCTATATATTTTCGAACAAGCAAGGAGAACCAGCTGGACTCACACAAGAATGCACAAGTAGATGTTTACTTGAACTACGAGAATAGAACTAAGTCCCATATTAGTGGACCAGTCTTTATGCACCATGTAATCATGTATCATGTGCTCACGAGAATATGCACCATGTAGTCATGTATCATGTGCTCACGAGAATATGCACCATGTAATCATGTATCATGTGCTCACGAGAATATAAGTACACGTACGCAATTATTACGAATACAAACCAAGATAACAATGGCACATAAGGTGTCCACGTAACACGATCAATCCAAGTAAGAGTCCATTTATAACAGACTTCAGTCAAGTAGTAGGGTATATCACTTTGTCACATGCCAAGTTTGCACGTACATATTCATATCACATTTAACACATTAAAGTGTCTATCACGATACCCTTACTATCAAGTAGAGCTCAATACATTATACTCTAAACACGTAGTAGAATAGGTCACATTGTACCTAGACACAGTCATACTTCACGTATATGTATCGTTAATAATCGAATACATTTTCTAACACATATTGTGTTCTATAACCATTCTTATTAATTTAAATCGTAGTATTCACGATTATATGAATTATCTTCATATTACACTAGTCCCTATTTTCTTTAAGAACCCTTTCAAGACAAGATATCTTCTTTATATTTTATATACTTCATTGAGTATATACACGATTAAAACTAAATCATTTACACTTTAGTGCTTATTTATACCACTTCCAATATACACGTATCAAGTTCAACTATGTAGTAGAGTTAATCATTCTCTATCTAGTTCCATAACCCAATTCTTTGGTTATTCATACCGTGTACCAATCAATCAAGAAGCCACATTCTATCAAGTAAATATATGCAAGATTTGCATATACACATCAAGACTCTTTCAAGTTTATTACCATACACCTATATGGTGTCAAGGCACGTACAAGATTTTATAATCTTATATTCAAGTCTTAATCCAATTATTTGGATGTTCAAGTCATGTACGAGATTTTATTGTCTTATACTTCAAGTTACTGTCTCATCTTAAGACATTCAAGACATTCAGGACATTCAGGACATTCAAGACATTCAGGACATTCAATACATATACAAGATCTTATCATCTTATATCCAAGTTCTCACTCCATTTCTTTGGATGATTAAACATGTACAAGAGTTAATTATCTTATACTTCAAGTTCAAGCTAGGAAGATGAATTATACATCTTTCACGAATTATTTTCTAATCCTTTTCTTAGGACATTCAAGCTCAAGACATTAGTTGGTGCCCCTAAAGTACACAAACATTAACTTCAAGACACATAAAAGAGTTACTACTCTTATACTCAAGTTATTATTTAATGATGATTTAAGTCCACATTTCATTTGATCACGAAGGGACTATTTTTCAGTACTAGAGTGTTCTACAACACTCATCTAGGCCATCTAGGGTAGTACCCTAAACCTAGACCAAGACTACTTCAAGTTCAAATTAAGTAAATGAGCTATACCACTCATACTTACAAGTTCATAATCCCCTACATAGGATATTCGAGCTCAAGACACTAATTTGGTGCTCTCACGGTGCACAAACATTAGTTCCAAGACAAGCATAACACATAAGTGCTTGTTCATAGCACTTTCAAGACATATAAAAGAGTTGTTACTCTTATACTTAAGTTCTCATTTGAGTTCTATAAGTGTCCATGTACAAGACTAAGTTCTCATTTTAATTCAATGAGTATACACGTTTAAAACCAAGTTCTGATGCCCCTAAGGTGTCACAACACTTGCTAGAACATCTTATACTAAGGTTATATACCTTAACTAGAGTTACTTCCAACTTATACAAACTTTAAACAACATTTTGTTCTTCAGGTAACTGTGCGGTAATGGCCTGTGCGGTCGCACACAAGCAGGTCAATTCATTTGAAAAACCTTTCAGAAAGATGGGCGGTCGCCCAAGAATTTTTGTGCGGTCGCACAAGGTACCACAATGCGAAATTTTTATTTCTTTCCCAGGTTAAGAAATTTCCCGTCCCAAGCGTGGGAGTAACTTTTATTAACTCTTAGGCAATACCCAAAACATTATTTCAGGCTCAATTCATTTCTTTACCGTCCCACAAATAATAGGACAATTTCCTGTTATTCCAATTTAATATTTCACCGTCTCCAAAAGTATAAGTACAATTTTATATTATACTAATATACCTATTTAGAGATACTTCCATTCATTTCCCCGTACCACAAATAATGGTACAACATTTCTAATAATATTTAAATCAAGTTACTATTTAACCGTCTCACGGATAGGAGTATAATAACATTTTAACGATTTGCAAACCCTTTAGATTTAGGCTCATATGCTCTGTATACCTAGTATAAAAATACTCCCTTCGTCCCAAATTTACAAGTATCACAAAAATTGCTCAAAACACAATTTTAACAAGAACAAGTAGTGGGAATAACATATATGCATGTTATTACAAGTAAGGGGGAGTCAATAACTTACCTAGTCAAAAATCAAGTTGACCCAAATTAATTTCTGATCGGTCTGGAACGCTCTATTCAACGCCACGAATATTTATCCGGGACCGAAATCACGAACAGATGGATAATTAAGCTCGAGGAGTCGAGAATATGAAGAATCCTAAACTTAGCTTTAGAACAGAAGGAGTAAACGTAAAGCAATTTGGGTAAAATGGTTTCTCAGAGAGAGAAACCCAAGGTGATATACTTGGAACTTTCTAAGAATTGCTACTAGGCCCCTCAAGTTCTAACTTTGACAAAAAGGCCCCTAAACTTTCAACTTTGACATTTAACCACCTTAACTTTCTAACGCAGTTAAATAATTAACTCAAATAAAATAGCATATAATTATGCTACTCAAGAATTTAACAAGCAAGTCAAGAATTTAACAAATAAGTCAAATATTTAACGAGATTAAGGATGGGCGTTACAGCATCACAGTGTTGTACCATTTAAAATTACAAGCATACTTTGTAACGGCCATCTTTATTCTTGTTAAATATTTAACTTGCTTGTTAAATTCTTGACTAGCATATTTATATGCTATTTTATTTGAGTTAATTATTTAACTATTTTAGAAAATTAAGGTGGTTAAATGTCAAAGTTGAAAGTTTAGGGGCCTTTTTGTCAAAGTTAGAACTTGAGGGGCCAAATTACAATTCTTGGAAAGTGGCCAAGTATATCACCTTGGGTTTCTCTCTGAGAAACCATTTTTCCCCAAACACTCTGCGTATACTCCTTCTGTTCTAAAGCTAGGGTGAGAATTCTTCCTATTCTCGACTCCTCGAGCTTAATTATCCCTCCGTTCGTGATTCTGGTCCCGGATAAATATTCGTGGCGTTGAATAGAGCGTTCCAGACCGATCAGAAATTAATTTGGGTCAACTTGATTTTTAACTAGGTAAGTTATTGACTCCCCCTTACTTGTAATAACATGCATATATGTTATTCCCGCTACTTGTTCTTGTTAAAATTGTGTTTTGAGCAATTTTTGTGATACTTGTAAAATTGGGACGAAGGGAGTATTCGTATGCTAAATATGAAGGAATAGCTTGCACCTGGGAAAAGAAACTTGAAAAAGTATTGAAAATTATACTCCTATTCGTGAGACGGTAAAATAGTAACTTGATTTAACTATTATTAGAAAAATTGTACCATTATTTGTGGTACGGGAAAATGAATGGAAGTATCCCTAAATGTTTATAGTAGTATATTAGAAAATTGTACTTATACTTTTGAGGACGGTGAAATATTAAATAGGAATAAAATGAAATTGTCCTATTATTTATGGGACGGTAAAAGAAATGAATTGGGCTTGAAATAGGAGTTCTAAACTTGTTAGTATACTCTGAGAATGTTAGGGAGTGTTAGAAAGTATACTCCTACACTTGGGACGGAGAATTGTTAAGTTGAACTCAGGGGAAAACTACCAAATTGTACCGCACGGTCGTGCGCCTTTATTTGGCACGGTCGTGCCAAATATCACCTTTAGGCAAATTTCCTCGACAGTGTTAGCAAGGGCGTGCGCCTTTTATGGGCACGGTCGTGCCGAAAATGAAGTTTGTGTAAAAACCTCTCGACCTTGATAGCACGGTCGTGCCATTTTTGCACGCGCGGTCGTGCCAAGTGGAAATCCTGATTTTCCTTCTTGACTTGTTTCCTCCATAACTTTTTATAGGAGAGTCGAAATCAAAATCCAAAAGAAGCTGAATAAGCTAGACATAGAGAGCTATTCAAAGCACACTTTAATTAGGCACCTAGATAGGTGTTTTGAGACATGGAATTGATTAAGTATAAGAATAAGAACTTGTAAGTATGAGTGGTATAGCTCATTTACTTAATTTGAACTCGAAGTATTCTTGGTCTAGGTTTAGGGTACTACCCTAAATGGCCTAGATGAGTGTTGTAGAACACGTTAGTACTGAAAAATAGTCCCTTTGTGAATAAATGAAATGTGGACTTGAATCATAATTAAACGATAACTTGAGTATAAGAGTATGAATGCTCTTATGTGTCTGGAAATCAACGTCTTGTGTACCTTAGGGGTATAAAACAATGTTTTGAACTTGAACATCCTAAGAATAGGATTGAGAATTGGTAAGAGTAAAGTGTATAACTCTTATACATGATTGAATGTCCAAAGATTGGAATAAAATCTTGTAAAAGTCTTGACTGTCTTGATTGTCTTGAAAGTCTTGAATGTCTTAAGAAAATGATTGGAAATTAGTACGTGAAAGATGTATAATTCATCTACCTAGCTTGAACTTGAAGTATAAGATAATTAACTCTTGTACATGTTTAACCATCCAAAGAAATGGATTGAGAACTTGGATATAAGATGATAAAGTCCTGAATGTCCTGAATGTCTTGAATGTTTTAAGATGAGACAGTAACTTGAAGTATAAGACAATAAAATCTCGTACATGACTTGAACATCCAAATAATTGGATTAAGACTTGAATATAAGATTATAAATCTTGTACGTGCCTTGACACCAATATAGGTGTATGGTAATAAACTTGAAAGAGTCTTGATGTGTATATGCAAATCTTGCATACATTTACTTGATAGAATGTGGCTTCTTGATTGATTGCTACATGGTATGAATAACCAAAGAATTGGGTTATGGAACTAGATAGAGAATGATTAACTCTACTACATACTTGAACTTGATACGTGTATATTGGAAGTGCTATAAATAAGCACTAAAGTATAAATGATTTAGTTTTTAATCGTGTATATACTCAATGAAGTATATAAAATATAAAGAAGATATCTTGTCTTGAAATGGTTCCTAAAGAAAATAGGGACTAGTATAATATGAAGATAATTCATATAATCGTGAATACTACGATTTAATTAATAAGAATGATTACAGAACACAATATGTGTTAAAAAATGTATTCGATTATTAACGATACATATACGTGAAGTATGACTGTGTCTAGGTACAATGTGACCTATTCTACTACGTGTTTAGAGTATAATGTATTGAGCTCTACTTGATAGTAAGGGTATCGTGATAGACACTTTAATGTGTTAAACGTGATATGAATATGTACGTGCAAACTTGGCATGTGACAAAGTGATATACCCTACTACTTGACTGAAGTCTGTTATTAATGGACTCTTACTTGGATTGATCGTGTTATATGGACACCTTATGTGCCATTGTTATCTTGGTTTGTATTCGCAATAATTGCGTATGGATACTTGTATTCTCGTGAGCACATGATACATGACTATATGGTGCATATTCTCGTGAGCACATGATACATGATTACATGGTGCATAAAGACTGGTCCACTATTATGGGACTTAGTTCTATTCTCGTAGTTCAAGTAAACATCTACTTGTGCATTCTTGGTGAGTCCAGATGGTTCTCCTTGCTTGTTCGAAAATATATAGGTTCACGCTTGTCGCGAGAGCTGGGGTTTAAGTGACAATCGGGTCCTTATGTATTTCCGCTTGACCCCTTACTACCGGTCATAGTAAGGGCATAGCTTCCTTGGTTTGAGCAATAAGCCTGACCTAAGTGAATGCTAACTCTTGTCTTGAACACACGTGGATCTTGTTCTTGTGGATGACACTGGTTACCAGGTCTTCTTATATACTGCACAGCAGTTCTTGTTCTTGTTCTTGGTTGTCCTCAGCTAGAAAAGCATCGACAACAAACGGTATTCTTGGGAGGAATAAGGAAGGATTCAGGTAAAAATACGTGATAGGCCTATGTGCATCTTGGTGAGTTGGTCTAGCCTCTCACTCTACTTGACTACTTGTTACCTGAATCTTTCTTGAGCTTGATTACTTGTGGGGTTGGCTTAGCCTCTCCTATACTTGTTACTTGATGATACTTGATATATGTTTAGTTGAGTATCTACTTGTATTGCATGATAACATGACATATAGTTGCATGTTAATAGCTTACTGAGATTTATCTCACCCTTTATTTGTTTAGTGTTTCCCCCCCCCAGGAAAGCAGGGGATAGTACGCAGTGAGGCTCGACTTAGCTGGGAATTTACTCAGCAGGATATTCTTGTTCGAAGTTAGTGTCCTTTTATATTTTGGTAAGGACGATCTTGTGTGAGTTAATAAACTCTGGGCTTGTATTGGGGTAGTATTTGTTGTCCCTAGACAGTTCTTGATGCCATCTTATTTGCTAGGCATGTCTTCCGCTGTATGTAACCATTTTGGTTTAAATTTTCTTGGTCTAGAACTCGTGTGAGCTATCTTAGCTCCCTACTCTTGAGTATATATATCATGTCAGTTTTGTTTTTAACAGGTATTGTTCTTGTTTCCCGTTAGTTTCTTGTTTCTTGTTAGTTACGTGCACCAGGTTCGAGGTTCTATTAGGGAATCCCGGGACTCGGGGCGTGTCATACTTACGGGTGTATTCATTAATTTTACAGGTGTGTATAACAAAATAAAATAAAAAAATGTTCATCATCAGAGGAGCGCTTCAAAATAGCAGAGCCAAACACATCTTGGCTTACAAGCATATCTCGAGCATCATGATATTTCTCATATATGGTCATCATATTGCTGCTGATCTGCAAGAAAAAAAAAAGATCAAAGAAGAAGATCGAATTATAGAAGTAAGGAACAAAAATAAAAAAGAAAGGACCATACTAGGGATTGGCTTACGCCAACTTGGCAGACGAGGTCATCAAAGCTCCAATTTTGAAATTCACGCAAATGTTCATCATCAGAGGAGCGCTTCAAAATAGCAGAGCCAAACACATCTTGGGGATCTCGGGGCCTTCCGACAATAAAACCATCCAGGGGAAGAGTTCTAGCGGAAATTATTGGTTCAATTTGAGCATATCCTCAACACCCAGAGGCATTGAAAATCCTTCCTTCAGCCAACTAGGGCTATCCCCAATATCGGAAGGACCAGCTTGGTCACCAGCGGGAGTAGGATGAGCCGTAAGTTGAGAAGCAACGGGAACAGGATCGTCATCCTTGTCTTCAATTAAAATGGGATTATCTGAGTTGAATTTTTCGATGACGGGATTAACACTAGGCGTAAGGACATTTTCACCTTGCTGAATCGTTGCGTTTCCTTCAGGAACAAAGTTCCCTTCATCAGAAGTGGGATGGGCAGTCTGATCATTGAGAAGGGGGTCAATGGAGGATTCATCCCTTAATTGACTGCATGCATCAATTGGAGCAGAGCTACTTTGAGGGCGTTTCTTTTTTTTTGAGGGCTTCAAAGGCCTAGCTTTGGCCAGCACAGACTGAGCCCTGGCATTGGCAGCTTTATTTTTGGCTATCTCAGCCGCCTCCTTATCAGTACCGCTTGCGGAAATGGGGAGAGGCAAATCAGCGGGAAGGCCATGCAAAGCAGCATCTCGTTCTTGGGCTAGAAGCCGCCTCTGAGCTTCTGATTCCAAATTCATATTATGGCGCTGTTCAGTATTCATGGTTCGTTGCCCTAGGAAAAACATAAGAAAGAATGTTATGACACAAAAGCAAGTAAAGAAACCTTAAGTAGAATTAGCGAGAGAGGGGGTTCATACTTTGAACTTCAACCATGGCTAGGCAAGAGCGATCGTTGCCGCAGCGGAAACATTCATGAGTAAAAATGTTATTAGTATGAAGTTCCCATCCCGCATAACTAGGGGTGTGGATAATATCAACTCGAGAAGGCGCTAAAGGGAAACTATCAGATAGACCTGCT
Organism: Campanula takesimana; assembly: GCA_026119855.1. Taxonomy (NCBI): domain Eukaryota; kingdom Viridiplantae; phylum Streptophyta; class Magnoliopsida; order Asterales; family Campanulaceae; genus Campanula; species Campanula takesimana. The sequence continues at coordinate 623,466 of JAOWBW010000239.1, forward strand.
TGGCAGAGAAGCCTACGGTCAGACAAAATCATTCTACAAGAAATTTTAGAATCAGGACGGTCGGTCCCTGCAAAAGAAGCGTCCATAATCCAATTTGCTACTTCTTTATCTCTGTCAGTTAAGGACCTTGTTCTATCGAAGGAATGTTTAAGGGTTTTGAGAAAGCAAGGATGGGTCCACCCGACACGGGAAGTGATAAACAAAGGATTGTCCAGCCAATTGTGGACCTTACCAGGCAACGGAGTAAATATTTTCCTTTCGGGATGATATTTTAGTGAAATGCGAGTCTTAGAAATCCCCTGATACTGGGTGGTTCGTTTATATAGCACGAAGTAATGTTTGAGCAGCGACAAGGAAGGTTCACACCTGAGGGCGCGACAAGCTACAATAAAACAAGTAAGTATCCGAATGGCATTAGGGTGAACCTCCACAAGAGAAGCTTGAAGTGAATGAAGGAAGAAACTAATAAAAGGGTCAATAGGAATCCTAAGGCCAGCTTCGAGATGTGCAGAAAAAACTACTATCCCATCAGTCAGATTCCTAGTAACTTCCAACGCCGTGCTACCTTGATATTTTTCAATATGATACAGAACATGATCGATTCCATAGTTGGTATGCCAGAGAGTCTTGGGGTTACGTTCTAAATCGCTATATGCATAATAGTCAGGGTTCATGACATTGTAAAGAGGCAGACCAATTACGTTAGGAGGAGGAACGTAGGCACCTGGGGGACTGGATGTCAAAGCCGCGGGATGGCTGGAAGTTGCCTGGTCCGACATCTCGCTGGAGTCACTGGAAGATGAAAGAACTTGTTTATAACAACGGCCTTGAGAAAAGAGGGAACATTTTGAATTAATATCATTTGTTTTTAAGGAACGGCGATACGAAAGGCAGATATGGTGATAAATTGAAAGAGAATCATAAAAACGATGTGCCATGTGTTGGGTTTCGATCAAGCATGCGCAGCGGAAATTAGCATTTAAAATTTTGAAACCCAAAGCCATGGATCCGTTCATATGATTAAATCAAATACAACATAAGAATAAAGGAATAAACTAACCCTTGATGGCTATCAAATTCTCTTGGTCTTTGGTGGAGGTTTGAAGACTTGATCACGATCACAAAGCTTGAACACGAACTTTGAAGATGATGATTTTCACCCTCTAGCGGTATCCACACTTCGAACGAATATCAAAGGAGCTTCTTTGATCTTGGTTGCTAGACCAAATTGTGAAACACCTTTTCACAATCAAAAGAACTATATGGAATTTGTTTTGTGTTTTATTTTGTTCTTCAACCAAGAATGTCTTGGAACAAAATAAACCCTCTTTCAAACTCTTTGAGACTCACAAAATCATTGGCCTTGAGTGCTGGCCGAATTTTGTCTTTTATACACAAGTATGACCTATTCCAAATAGGAAACTTGTGTCAAAATCCGTCCAAAATTCGTTTCCTAATCAAATTAGGAATCTGCCACCCGACAGCACTGTGCGGCCGCCCAAAACCATCTGTGCGGTCGCACAACATTCTGAAACAAAACTGGTACAAAACTGAAATAAGTGTGCAGCCGCCCAATCCATTATGTGCGGTCGCCCACTTCTCAGAAAGTCCAGAATTTCCAAAATTCCAATGTAGTCCTTTTTAAAGATTCGTTCTATTGTGTGTGACCCTCTAGGATTATACTAAGTTGGTAATGAGCTCAAACGTGATCCCATAAGATATGATTAGGTTCTAGCAAACCGTCATATCTACCCAAATAGTATAACTAGATACAAGTTCGCATTCCTTTAGAATATGTCACAATCCCTTTGTCCACGATGTCATTGAACACAAGTCATGGTCAAACAGTCAACTTGTTTTGTTCAATACTTTCTCGATTCCGAATATGTTGATAATCCAAATGACATTGATCCAATCAATTCATTTGAGTCCGGCCGAACATTTCATCAACATCATTCCTACGAGAGGCCCAAGCTTGACATCTCTCCGTGGAGGGACAAATCCATTTAGCTTATTATTCTTCCCAACGGGAATCCGATTATGCCAATCATACCCTTTATAACTACCGTGTTAAGGTAGCGTTTGAATATGTCAAACACAATGTTCATCAAGTGGAAGACTATAATAACTTCATGTCTAAGGATTCAAATGACATAACTAATATGAGATATATGTACGACATAGACCATGACATAAATCTTCATAGAGCGGGTCATGTCCAGTACCTTGTTCCAAACAAGTACCCATAAATCTAACATGATCATCTCATGATCATTTAGCCTTTATACTAGTGCTTTAATAAGTACTAGGGACGGGGATTATTATAATTAAACATGAACAACAATAATAATCAAAACATCTCTTTTATTGATATGAAATAAATGATAACAATTACAACGTTTATTAAACGTGCCTAGGGCACCACTACCAACACCATGGGGGATGTTCTATGTAGGAAAAGACAACCCCTAACCTCAAGAAATTCAATAATCCCAGGAACAATTTTATAACGATTCAAAATATTAATAAGGTCATCAAGGGAAAGTCTTATCCACATATTCAAATCAAATTTATAAAAACCCCCGGAGATTTGACAGATACTGTATCTAACCTTCTTAGCAGTCATTTTGAATCGAGCCATCAGATATAAAAACCAAATAAGATGAAATCAAAGAGATATGAAGGAGCAGAATAAGAAAGGAGAGATACCTGAAGAGTCGGAGGAAAACAAAGAAAGAAGGTCGGAATTTTCAACCGTCGCCGGAGAAGATAGCCGAGATTTATTGGACGCGTGCGAGAAACAGCGAGCCAGTGAGGAAAATGGGGGATTTTGATCGGAAGAAGGTAAGGATTACGAAATCAGAAAATAATAGGGAAACAAACGGAAGAATGAGTCAGAAATAAAAAAAAAGGAGGAACTAGGATTTTTGTTTTCACGTCGCCGGCGAGTGAGATCCAAGCAGAGGAAAGAGAGTGAAAGTGAAAAAGAGGAAAATGATATTTATATGAGGAATAATTGACAGCTGTCCCGATAAAATGAGATGGTACATTAGAAATATTTTCCGAGATTTTGATAATATCGCGTAAAATCCTCAAGCAATTATCCAAGGAATGAATATCCCGCTAAAACATTTAGGTAAAAGATCAACCCAGTATAAAGAGCGGAGATGGCTCTTTAAGGTCAGAGCGAGAGGCCGGGAAAGCGGGAATAAAGGCAGCTTATAGATAATTTTTCGCCATCCGCCATGAATGGATTTCGACAAAAACTTGGGGGCTATTGATTTACCATAAAAAAAAATATATATAAAATCTAATAATGGAAATTGGGCTTAAGTAAGGGCCCAAATAGCGAGTAACATTGGGCTGAGGGTGGAGAATCTGGACCGGAGAAATGCTATTGGTTATAAGTAAACGAAACCTAATCCTAGTTAGGGCGATGTAGAGAAATACCTGAAAAGGGCGATATAAGGATTGCCAAAGAAGTCCAGAGCCGTCCACCCCGACGGTAGAGATAGAAGCCCTCACAAAGCAGTTTAAGGTAATAAAGGTGTAGGGGCAGCGGGATACAAGTGAATGTCGCAGCCGGAATGGCAAATAGGGTATGAAAAGCGTGACGAAACGGGGGACCACATAATCCATTACACTTGAGTATGCACGTGTTTTTCTTTGTAGCATGCATAACAAACTATCACAAAGAACCAATCCGGAGGTGCCACCTGGAGTCACAAGAGAAATGCCGGAGGGATCACAAGACTAACACGTGATAAAAGCGCGTGCCTAGCACGGGATGAAAGGGGTATAAATAGAAGACAACGTCATGAAAAAAGGGGTAATCTCTAACTTTGGCCTCATACACGCACTTTTTCTTTCTCTCTGTTTTCTATATCTCAACCAAGTTTCTTACTCTCACGCCAGAGGGGCTTCCGCCGGAGCTGCCCCCGGCTTAGTCACCCTTGTTTGAGTGTGCAGGCTAGCTTGGAAGGAAGGCCGAGTCCTAAATTAGACTACAAACGAACCCGTGCAGAAGGAATTTTCTCCGAGCGCACCAATTTGCAGCGTACATAATGTGTATGTACATAGTGTGCGTTTATATATGTCCGTAAAAGTTTTCCATACTACTAAATTTTAAACAAAATATTACATATACTTATGTAAATTTTTATATTTTAGTAAATTTTTGATCTTAATAGTAAATTTTGACCTGAGATAATCTCGGTTTATATCCCGCTCTTTACTAAAAGGGTGTTGTTACACACGCTCGAAAAATTAATGAATACACCCGTACTGTGCATCACAGTGTTGTACCATTTAAAATTATAAGCATACTTACGGGTGTATTCATTAATTTTACAGGTGTGTATAACAAACCCTTACAAAAATTGACAACTTTACTCAGAAAAATAAAAATACAGAAAATATTGACCACTTGTGACTCGTGAGCACATATAAAAATGGAAGTTAAAATAAATAAATGAAAGGGAGGGGCTAAATCCACTACATAATTTACTAATCCACTACATTCATTAAAACAAGTTAATAAGTTGACATATCTACCCTTCTCTAAGGCCATTTGCAATGGCTTGTTGGAAGGGGGTGTTGGAAGGGGGTAAATGGAACCATTGGAGGAGGGTGTTGAAGAGGGAGTGGTGTTGAATGTGATCAACAAGTGATGAAGGGAAGAAGGTGGGCCATGCCAAAATAAAAAACACACCCAGTTTTTGTATCCTAATTATCTTAAAAAATAAATAAAAAATTACACCAAAATTTAGCATTTATTTTTCTCTGTAAGTAGATGTAAATTTCATTAGATTTGGACAAAAAAAAAAACCTTTTTTTTTTTTTTTATGAAATGGAAAAAGAAGATGAGGTAGAGAGAATGATTAGGTGGATAAAGAGAGAAGATGAGATGAAGTGATAAAGTGGGTGTTGGATGAATTTTGATTGTTGAACCATTGCAAATGGTCTAAGGGCTAAACTCACTACGTAACTAAAACAATTTAATGATTTGACATATTTAAATTTTGTAGTCCTTTTAATTTAGCTTAAGTTCATATTTCTAAACTTAACTACACACTGTAGATCTTTGTAGGTCTCCATTTTTTTTGGACTTTTCAAACCACTTTTCTAATTGTGCTTAGAAATATAAATGACTTTAGAGGGGATAAATAATAAATAATTATTAAATAATAATAAATAAATAATCATTAAAGAGCAAAAGAAAATAAAATTATATGCCTTAATTTATTTTAATTTTTAAACTAAAAAAGAATTAGGAGAAAAAATATATTGAAAATAACTTACATATAAAATAAAATTTTAAATATTTGGAATAAGTTATTTTAAGGAAAAAATAATTTAAAGGGAATATATTTATGTACTTTTTGACTGTTTTTTTTCTTCTTTTTTAACTGTGGACTAATTAAATATTACTCCCATTGTAATGTAAATAATGTCAATTTTTTCTTTGTTAAAAGTCGCTCTATAATTTAATTTTCTTTTGCTTTTTATTGTTGATTTATTTATCATTAATTAATAGTTATTTCTTACTTATCCCCAATAAATTCATTTATATTTTTAAGCACAAAGAAAAAAATGGTTTGGAAAGTCAAAATTAAAAAGAAGAGAGAAATGGAGACCTACAAACTGTTAATGAGTGTAATGGATTAGTAAATTAGGTAATGGACTTAGTCCTTCTTTATTAAGGGTAAATATGTCAAGTTATGAAATTATTTTAATGAGGGTAGTGGATTAGTAAATTATGTAGTGGATTTAGCCCCCTCCTCACACTGAATAAAAATAGGCGCTTTAGGATTTCGATGAAAAAAAAAAGAGAAACGAAGAGAGTAGAGCCCAGAAGCCGGTAGCTGAGACGGGGGTGATTGTCAAGAGGACGACGGAGAAGTTGCCGGAAAACTGTTGACTGTTCTCCGACAGGTATTTTCTTCTCCCCCACTTTTCTCTCCATTTCCTTTCTCGTACTTTTCCTTAATTTGTGTGCCAAAATTTTACCACTGTCAATCATTTCTGTATCGGTTTGGATCTCTCTTTCATGGTCGGATCGATTGTGATTTCCAATATTTTGAGCTCCTCAAATATGTGTAAGAACAAGTATGTAATCGCCGGCCGGTGGAAAAATCTGAATTGATGGTTTTGTTCATATGAGTTACAAAATCATAAGATATCTTGAATTGGGATTTTGCTTGTAAAATGTTGTTGACACCTAATTTCTATCGAGTCAATTAGGGTACCAACTAGTCTTCCTTCATGTAAACCATATCCATTGTTCAAATATTTTTCAATGCATGTATATTCCCCAAGACATTATTATGATGCCCAAATTTTTGAGCACCCCCAATTATTTTTTATGAATACAAGTATGTTATCTTGATGGTTTTTATTCGTACATAGTACATTATTTTTTATGAATATAAGTATGTTATCTTGATTGTTTTTATTCGTACACAGTACAACTTCATATGATAATATAAAATTGGGCATCGATATTGGATATCTCTAGTAAAATATCGTTGCTACTTGTCACCTAACATTATTTTTAAGTCGATTAGGTTACCAACTAGTCTTTCCTTCTGTGAACTATTTCTAGTGTCCAAATTTTAATTTATGTTATGGCATAATGCTAAAGATATTATGATGACTTCGTATATAAATTTAGTTGTTACTTACTGTGATTTTTATGTCTTAAGGTGTTGGAGAAGAAGTGATGGGTTTGTCGTCGGCTGCCACTATCGGCCAAACATTAAAATTTTGCATATTTGATTTGAGACGAGGACAACATGAAGGGCAGGAGCTGGAGAAAATTCTGTTTTTCTTTCCTGCTGATTTGCCATTTACTGCTCAACTATCTGTGATTGGGCTCAGCGAGGGACTCATCACGTTTACAAGGTCCGTTGTATCAAATACAAAAGCAGTACATGTACATATGTATATACTAATATACATGCGCACAAACATAAATATTTAGTGATGAAAAAAGAATACATTTTCACCTAATGTGCAAATGAGGAGCTCCTAGAATGGTGTGACATCATCCTTAACTGATCCGTTCAACATTTGGTCTATTTAACTTATCAGCTTTTTGTTTTTTCGTAGTTTTGATCCTCAAATCAGACTTATATGATCTACTTTAAGCCAGACCCGTTTTTCTGAAACTGGATTACAATCACAAGTATTTTGAAGGAGGTCGCTAAGATGTATTTATATGTTGGAAAGAAGACCATATTTTGTTCTGTCATAAGCAAGAACTGTGGAATAAGCAAAATATAGCAGCTTGACTGCTTGAGTGCAGATATTGACGAACATTGATACTCCCTCCGTCCCGTAGTTATTGCTACCAAATGGAAGTGCACGGGGATTAAGAAAATATGTTGGAAAAGTAAGTATTGTGAGAGAAAATAGTTAGTGGATAGTTGTTGTGAGTAGATAGGAGAGAGAAAAGGAAATATTTTAGGTAAGTAGCAATAAGTATGGGACGCCCAAAATGGAAATAAGTAGTGATAAGTATGGGACGGAGGGAGTACTAGTTATATTCGCCAATCGTTTTTTTTTTTTTTTTTTTTTTTGTATTTAGTTATCGGTGTTGATTTTTTTCTCAATTATTCAAGGACGTTTGGAGGAGTGGGCTCATTTGGCAATAATTTCCAAATTGTTTGCCTTCTCATCTTACATTTTCTTTCTAGTGAATTAAGATGTCTGCGTAAAGGATGGCAAAAGTCTTAATCTTACAAAACATTCTTGGTTTAGCAAGCATTACTTGCACTCAAATTTGTTTAACCAATAATGGTAGAAAACGGGCAAAGGAATAGAATTTGCTAATAATCCGTAAATGGTGTCAAATCACATGATGTGGCGAGGACCAAAATGCAAAGATTGACAGAGGAAAACGGACCGAGATAATGAGATATATACACACACATATATTTCTTTTGGCTCATGTGATGGTTGGTTACTTAGGCGGAGGCTGGAGAGATAACTTTGTTGCACTTCAATTATTTCGGCTATTTGTATGGGTTATGCTGCTATGTCATTTATCTGCACCTTATGTAGATGTAGACTTATACTAGTAGCTGTAATCTGGCGACTCTCACCTATATATATGAAATGTGTACAATCAGTTGAAACGAGTCAATGGACATGGCCTCTCACTGTGGGGGCTTGAAAAGTGTCTAATACATGATCTTATGTAGTACTCATCTCCAAGTACTGCTCTCACTCTTTCTTTATATCTGCACCTGAACTCTTTGGAAAGTGTGTGAAACAACCCATTCATCACTCTCTGTCTTCATTAAGGTTCCTTGTATCAAAACTAGCGAGCAAAGAGTTTCCAACCCAGCTTCGCCGCCTCATAGAATTAACTATGGTTTGGATATTGATAATGTTATTCTAGAAAGTATTTTATATGTTCTTACTCAGTTAGTTGCCTTTCTCTGCTTGCTGATTTGTAGTCTTGTAGTTTTCTGCAGAATTTTCTCGCCAGAGGCAGCTTGTGAGGTAATAGAAGCAGAGATGCATTCTCATGTTTTTTATGAGGCAGAGCCAGATATATGGATGGTAATGGTATGTTGTCTACTGGGTTTTGAACGTTAGTTTTCCTTGTTCTTTCATAAATCAAATCTTGCTTTTGTTTATTACTATATTCATTTTATAATTATGTTTTTTTTTTATTTTTTATTTTCGTTCTATATTTTCTAATCTAGATTATCTCATAAGCTGATGTGATAATTTTGTGATAGGTAGTAGTTTTAAAGTAGTCACTGTCATAGAGATCTAGTTGTCATCTGGTACATAGGAGGATAAAGACCTGTATTTCCACATTTCCCTAACTTGTCTGCTTCATAGATTCTAGGCTCTACTGCCATAAATGTCAGGCAAATTCTTTCTACACAAAATTTCTTTCAATCTTCTTTTACGCTGTCTTTTCTTCTTTATTTTTCCTTTTTCAGCAAGCAGATTGATGATCATTACTGATCAGAAATATGTATAAGGATTGTATGAAGGTCACAGGATCCAAGCCTTCATGCATTCCCACATCAGACGTGCGATTGGAGTTCTAAACTGAGATATAAATCCGTTGAAGTCCTTGTCAAGACTGAATATCGATCAAGTTTGTAGCCCGGTGATATAGGATTCAAGAGGTGCCTCTAAACTCGCTCCCCTCAGTATGGATTATGTCTAACACAACACTTCATTCCCATTGTTTCGGCTCAGGTTCCACCTTGATGCTACCGGGGTCCATAGCCTTAGAGTCTGATTCATAAACTATGCCTACATGTTGGTCCAGTAAGCACCTATGTCGACTAGGCCTACCTCATCCCACCCAGAAGTCAATGGAAGGTTGTTGGTGCCCATTGGTAGAGGTGTCCTATAAGCCGGCACCAACTCCCACTGTTGCAGTGCATTAACCATCATTGATGCTGCACTCCTGCTATTTCATATATATTTTAGACATTCTTTGTGGTTTGATTCTATCCTCGTACCTGCACCAACGCTCACATTAAATGTGATTCTGTTTTCGATGTCCAATGCCTGTCAATGATATATTAGTCTTTATATTTGTAAAAAACTGTAGACAAGTTGTATGGCTTGATTCTATAGTTTAAAGGAACTGTAATCAAGTGAAAGATCATGTATGGAGTTTTCTTTTCCTTCCTCTTTTTTTGCTCGTCTTTTTTCTTTGCTCTCTGTTAGCTTGGATTCATATTTGCAGAAGATGTGTACATCATAGATAGGTCTCAGATACACTTTGTCACTAAGTCTTTTGAGAAGATATGAATCCAGTGGCGGTGGCGTACCCTGGACATTTTTTAAGTGGGGCACAATTGCACAAATTACTCTACGAAGCTTTAAAATGTAAATTGTGAAAAAATGTTTTGTTGTAGGACTTAACGGTCAAACCCACAACCACCAGGTAAAAACTTAGCAATTAACCAACTGAACTAGACATATTATTTGATTAAATGGGTGCATTTGCACTCATGTAGCTAGGTGTAGCTCCACCACTTGTGCATCCCATTGCCCAATACTGCCGTCAGTTTGTACAGGCTCCATTTTCTGTGACAGTTGGCATGGTGTGGTATCCTGTAACTCTTTTCTTAGAGCTCATTATTATATACTCCCTCTGTCCCATAACAATTAACAAAGTACCCATTTTGCCATTTTGGGTGTTCCATTGGAAAGTAACACTTTCCTTAAAAAGGAAAATAGATAATCTTCTTTTATTAATGGGACCCACTTGTCATACTCACACCAACTATCCACTTACTAATTCCTATCCCACCTTTTCTCTCCTACCTACTCACAACACCAACCTTTTTAACACTTTTCCTTTACTTCCATTCCTAAATGCAAATGGGTAATTTGTTATGGGACAGAGGGAGTATGTGAAGTGAAAATTCATGTGATGTTCCACTGTACAATTCCTTGTGACAAACCAAATGCCTGAAGAGAATGGTTAGTGACTATTCTTTATGCAATCCATTCCATTTTTACCAATTTCCATTCATCATTAAGTCTAGATGCAACCTGAAAGATTATTGTTGATAGTTGGTGGAAAGAGTTTAAACATTCAAAGAACCTGTACATGTGCAAATAACATATCCACCTTTGTGGTTAACCACTTGTAAAAAATTCCTTGAAACTTGGACTTTTAAGTTTGTGAAATAAGTCCTTCTATTAAGGCGTTTTAGTTTATGTTATCTTTATGATGGTTTTATTTTTTAGTTCAATAAGTATATTATCATAATAATATTTATTATTTTAATGCTGATTGATCGTTACTTCTCCTAATCAGGAAGGTATATTATGATTGACTTGTCATTTGATGTGTGAAAATCATAGTTGTAAATGGTTTTGGACAATTCTAATGATGATTTATTTGATTTACTTCATGGCAGATAGTAGAGAAGAATACAGAGGCAGAAGCTGTCTGGCGTACTGAAGCATTGCGAAGCATTCTTAAGGAAGTACACTCTCTTTTTCTCATGTTTCATGGTTCTATGAGAGCAATGGTCGATAAGGAACCTGGTGGAGAGCTCATTCGAAGTTATCTATACACTTTCATAACAGATTATTTGAGTGGTATGCTAACCTCTGTCTTCTACTAGCTAGATTGACACATAGCTGATTTTTAAGTTCTGCAGTTTAAATATTTTTTATTGGAAGTTGCTAATTGTCAGCGTATCAAAAGCGGTCTCTATTGGACTTGTGCTGCTGTGGTAATGCTGGAGTTGCTGTATCAAATTAGTTTTGACGAAACCATGAGAAAACGCCATGAGGTGAGCTCTGTTTCAAAGGACCCCACACCGTATATTTCTGTCAAATTAACCCCTTGTGCTCGACTTCGATGAGAAACTTTATAAAATATCTGTTTTATTTATCGGAAAAATAATTGGTCATGACCACAAATAACATTTGCGCCTTTTGTATTTTGTTCCCAATTTTTTTTTCGCTACCTCCGTCTAGAGTGTGACACAAATTCATTTTACTTCAGTTAGAAAATTCTGATTTTTGATGATCACATAATTGATGGAAAAAGAATTACAAGTTCATTGATTTTTCAGATATTCACACTTACAAGGGAGTATCCCACTTATGACCACCGTACTTTGCTTAAGCTTCGTTTAACCACTTTGTTAATTTTTTTAGCACTTTTAACCACTGTACTATAGATACACATACGTTATCCCCCTAACTCCATGTAACAAAGCTGACATAAGTTGGCGAAAATTAACATAAATCATACGTGGATGCTGACATAACTGGAGCTAATGGAAGTTAGTGAGTGGGCTTTTTAACTCACGCCCATTGCACTTGTTATCTTTGGATGAAATTAACACGCTTATCACCATATCGACGTTATTATATCCCCAAATTAAAATCCTGGATACACTTCACCAACCACAAGACCAAAGATTCCATGAAATTGAGTGGTAAATCCTCTTCATTGAAAACCCATGGTAGCATAAATTTCAATTGGTCATGAAATTCCATGACTTCGATCTATCTCTTTCTTAATTTATCGACCTAGAACTCGATTCCGACTCTCTTCCTATAAAATTGCAGGACACAATGGCCAATGGAAGCTCTTCTACATTGGGTTTTTAATAACGTTGATTTCGCTCCCCAACTTTATTGAATCCTTTGGCCTTATGGTTAGTGAAGTGTATCTAGGGTTTCCATTTGGGGATTTAATACCGTGGATATGGTGGGTGACATGTTTAATTCCATCCAAAGAGATCACATCCAACGGGCGTGAGGAAAAAGCCCGGTCATTAACTTGCGTTAGCTCCTGTTATGCTTAGTCAGTATCCAAGTCGGATTTCCATTAACTTTCTGTAATTTCTGTTATCTATGTTGGATGGATTTAAGGGGTGTGGGGATAATGTATGCATTTTTATAGTGGTTAAAAATGCTAAAAGCCCAAGAGTGGTTAAAGCTTATGCAAAGTACGGTGGGTAAAAAGTGCGATAGACTCACTTGCATGCCCGAAAAAATCATTATTCAGTCCAAATACTTGCTACCACAGGTGCTAAGTGGATTGACAGGACTCATCACTAACGGTTGAGGGGCATGACGGTCTTGATTAGGGAGCTGCATTTTAGCTAACCTATTAAGCACTGGGAGGGGAATGTTATAGAAATGGGTGTAGCAGGTTGAAGTTTATTGGATGGCAATGCTTATGTGGAGATCAGGATTGAGGACTAAGATATGTTTTGTTGTGGTTTGATGAATGCAACGTGAGAAATAGGCAAGGAAGGCCAGAGGTCCAGGAGAACCATAATTCCTCAAGAGACTGAAGCTAGAAACTCTTGTTTCAGAAATGATGGAATCTTGATTTGCTTGGAGCAATTTTGATGGTAATATGGTTATTACGGCAATTATTGAGGTTTTGAGGCAGGACGTTGGGAAGGAAACGGAATATCATCAAGTTGTGAGAAACCTAGAATTTTAAGTTCTAACTAATCCCTTCATTCCAAATTGACTGTCCATTTTAAAACCCAAACGAACTCTCACTTTTTAAGATGATTTACTTGTGCCTTTTAGTCTCTCTTTTTTTTTTTTTTTGATATGTACTTGGATGTTGCAAGTGTAAAAAATAAATAAATAAGGAGAATAGTTAGGGTGCTTATTTATATTTGCTACTAATATTACTTGAAGCTAAAAGTAAACTTTTGCAGATTGTCTCTATAATTCAAAGATGGGCAATTACTTTAGGATGAAGGGAGTATGATTTTAGGAGGATTGATGAGGTTGGTGATATAAAAGAAGAGAGCAGTCATTGAAACAACCATTTATTATTTAGGAAATGATTTCAAGATAGTTACTGGCCTTATCCTAAATGATAGTTTGGTTGGTGATAGCCGTTGCATCCTAGGGGCCATTTTTTACAAGAGAGAGGACTGCCGACTGCTTTAATTAGATACAAGTTATTTTTCATGAAGATATGAGCAACGATTTTGTTCGAGCAATAATCATCATACGTGTTACTCATTTATTTCTCTCAATCACTAGCAAATACTCAAGTTGATTTTAAGGCTAGTAAATTTTAACGCCAAATAATAATCACTATATTATACTGAGTGATATTAACCTTTTAAAATTGAGCGTAACGCCAATTGAGAGTTCTAAAATTGAGCGTCAATTAGAGTTCCCTTTTTTTGTAACAACAACAAAGCCTTAATCCCAAAAAGATTTGGGGTCGGCTAACATGAATTACCGTATAGAATTGGAACTTTTATATTTGGTTATAAATTGATAAATAATATTATGGTCAATAATTATAATTTTCAAACTATTGAGGTCATCATAAGCTAATATGTATTTGAGTCGCCATAGTTTTATTTGGAATTAGCTGAGCAAAACTTCAATTCACTATCTTTTGTTTATTTTTTAAGTTATAATAATATCATCCTAACTTCTTATATGCAATTTGTGAACAATAATATGCAATGTATTATCTCTGTTTTATCACGGTCCGTAGGACCGGTGTACTACTACTAGTATGTATATGTGTGTATCTTTTACTTTCTCCATTTGTACTTGAAACATAAATTGCAAACTATTCTGGGAAAGTCAAGCGAGCACATAGGGGTTATTAAAAAGAATTATATGACACGGGTCTTTAAAGCACAGGGCACACCTCATGTTTTTCTTTTTCTTTTTATCTCCATGTTATCTGCAATGATTTCTTGTCCATTGGATTAACGGTACTTTGCTAGTGCTGAAATTGCGTCTCACCTTGCATTTGAATATAATGAGGCAGATTTCTTCGTGGGGAAAAATATCCAGCTACCAAACTTCCGTGACTCTTTAAAGGAGCGTGGAACAGTACAGATGTTGACTGTAGGCCGGGAGGCTGCAATTGAAATTCAGGTTTGTGCTTTCACTTGCCATTGAGCCTGTTGAGATATTCATGGATCAACTTGCAAACTCAAGTTTAGGTGTTGGCACCCCCTTAAAGTAAAAGCTTAAGTCTGCTGAAAAAAGAGAGAGGAGTAACTGTAGCTGCATATGATCTGGCATTGAAGATGATTGGTTAAGAGTGCTTGCTCACTATAAGCATAGTTGTCTACTTGTGTTTTATACCGTGAATCAACGGCCTTGAAATCATATCGCGTATTGTATCTCGTTATGTATTATGTGCCGACCCCTTAAAAGTAAGCTTAACGTCTGCTGGAAAAAAAAGACGAGTAACTGTAGCTGCATATGATCTGCATTGGATATGATTGGTTAACAGTGCTTGCCTACAATAAGCATCGTTGTCAACTCATGATTTATACCGTGAATCACGATCCCGAAATCATATAGACTATTGTATGTCATAATGTATCATGAGTTACATAAAAGATAAAAAGGAATAACTGTAATTAATATCTAAAATAATTAGAAATTCTATTTTTGACACCCCTCTCTCCCCCACACCCCACCAACACACACACATACAATCACAGCACATTTGACTTATTTACATTACTTTTATTAATGCTCTGCCTATTGCGATCACCCTTCACACAATGTTCCGGGCCTTAAATCTTCTTTCTGATCTTATTTCAAAGAATGATAAAAAGAATCATGACATTTATCCATTACCGCCTGCCTGATTAAAGTAAATAGAATAAGAGTGAATGTTGGTTTCAAGATGAGAAAACCTAGACAAAACTTCTTGGAGAGTTAATAAGTTGGAGAGAGCGAAAAGTGGCAGAGACAGACAATAGAAGCTTAAAGCAAATACTCCGTGGGTGTGTATATATATATATATTGTAAATAACTTTGTCTGAAAGTTATATGTCAGTATATGGTTCAAATAGAGTCAACTGTAGTTTTATATGCAAGTGAAGAAAGCTTTTATGGAATTTATTTCACCATGTAAAAGAGATTTATGCCACGCTCTGCTTACTTTCACCTGTTAGTAACTGCAGATGAGGGTCTCTAAGTACGTCCCTCTTTCACACTCCAAACCACCACACAAGCACAACCGTTGCTTTGCTTCTGCATAAGTCGTCTGACCAGCATGAACTTCCTTTTGGACATTTGCTGCTAAGATGTTTTGTTTTCAAGTGTCAAGTATTCTCAATGACATCTGGAATTGTCTGAAGTTATAAGAGGGTAGTATCTGAAGTATGAATTTTGAATTCTTATTTTTTACTGTATTAGATAATTTGACTGTAAGAATTGTCTGAATTTGTATAACTATATTTGCATATCCATTTAACAATTCAAAATATTAAATTAAATTTTCATTTTTTTTTTAAATCTCTTTTCACTCCTTGTTCCTACCCAAACACACCAATGATGACGTAAGCCTGGCAAAAGTACCCGACTGATGACCATAAGCAACCGTTTTTCGTTAATAAGTAGTCCCTCCGTCCCAAAATGATTTTCCCACTTCTTTTGCCGTTACTACGAATGAACATTGAGCAATAATTATAGGTTGATTTAATATACTAGTGAAAATCTAAAACTTGTAATTGATACACCATCAACAATCCTATCAATAACAAGTTTTAGATTTTCTTTAGGATAATTAAATCAACCTAAAATTATCGCTCGAAGTTCATTCGTGGTGACCGGTGATGACAAAGTGGAAAGATCATTTTGGGACGAAAGGAGTAAAACAGTCTGTTGGTCCCAAAGGGGCAACTTCTTTTCAAACCCTTTTGCAAATCAATGGAAAATGCGCACAACTCTTAATTTGGCTAAGTATAGCGCGCAGCAAGAGTGTGAAATGCACGTCGGAAATTTAAAGCAATCACTTATGCGCAGGGGGTATGCGCAGAAGTGTAAATACGCACGCACTTAGATTTAGTTTGAAGAGAGGCGCAAAATGGAACTAAGGCAGAAGGCACACAAACACAATGCAATCAATGCTAGACAATCTACAAAGATCAAACAAAGCAATATATCATAAAAGCTTAAATGTAGAAAGTAAAGTAGAATATATAGACAGGCTATTTGGAGAGGTTCGATCGGGAAAAGATCTACGTCCTATACCAAGATGGTTAGTCTTGGATTTCTAATGGAGATCTTATTATATGAGAGAGTTTACAAGTTACAGCGATTTAGAACAAAACTAACTCAAAGATCTATAATCTATGAAAGAACAAAATCCTAGACAATAACCGGTCTATCTCTAGAAGTAGGATCGACGAGATCGAAACTTCAAGAGGTGTGTGTGTGTCAGAAATCTCGGCTCTATAAATCTTTGAGATGGAGAGCACAAGATATTCTGGTGTTACAAAGGCTTATAGGATCTGGGCTTGGTTAAGTATGAATGTATGAAGGTTGATCTTGAGAATTCTGGAAATTTGCAAGCAATCTTCAAATCTTCAAAGTTTCTCTTTGGAAGCAAAAACGCAAGCAACTTGAAAAATGAGGATGAGCATGCTATTTATAGCTGAACTCCAAGAACTAGCCGTTGGGGAGCAGAGCAAGGACAATGAACTGTCACAACGTGATTGGTGCGCAGCTGTCCTTTATAGCCGTTGGAGACAGCAAGTGGATAAGCTTCAAACTTCTTCCATAAGGGTGACAACTGTCTTTATTTTGAATTTCAAAATGTGAGGCGCGTCTCCATCTACGTGTATTCTAAGTGTGCACGTTGTCGTTTGTCCACGTCAGCACTTTGACTCTTTCCAAAAAGCGTAGCTTGTCATGACGCTTTCCAAGCTATAGAAAGGTGAGGTTTAGGAAAAATGATCAAGGCAAATCTGCGCTGCGCATGAAAATCATGCGCATAGATGTGCGCAGAGGGTGCTGCGCATGAGGGTCATGCGCATCACACTTAGACATTTTTCACATGTGACCTCATATCTAAAGCTTCAGCCTTAAACACTAAGCCTAGTCTATAAGGAGGACTTAGCTAAAAATTGAAGTTATAAAACTTCTTACATAGGGTCCTAAAGTCCTCAAAATAAACTTAGGTGATGGTATCAATCAATTCTAACACAAGTAGGAGTGTTAAGTAATAAGCATACCCAACACAGTCTTCACTTCTATTGGTTATAATTGAAAAAGGAAATCAAGTAAGGGAACCGTGGGAGTTGTAGCAAAGCAGCACAATAGTGAAGCATTTTAGGTAAGGGAACTTATGTTTGGTTTGGATATACATATGAATAAGAAGGCGCACTCTGACACTCGGCCATCATCTGTTGTATTACGACATAAACAACATTACTCGGTGCCACAAAGGCTCTCACCAACGGTGGGGTAAGAGGGGTTGGATGTACGCAGCCTTGCCCCTGTGTTAAAGCACAAAGAGGCTGTTTCCGGATGACCCATGAAATTTTACCTTCATTACTTGATTGCCGTCCCCAGCAACAAAGGTTATGTGAGGATACTGATTGTTCTGTCTGAATGCTTGATGTACAAATGGCAAAGAAAGCTGAACTTTCTCAATTTAATTACCCAATACTCCAATGGTTGCCCTTTCTGGCTCTGCCTTCTAAGTATTCTGACATTCTACATGGGTTAACCGTTTTCGCTTTGATTGTTTAGACTTCCCTTTCAAAGGTGAAATCAACTAATTCCCCTTTTATACATTTGAGGGCGGTTAGATCGTCTCACTTTCTAGTGCTAGTGCCAGTTCAAGTGAAAGTTCTACAGCAGGTCTCAATTGTTCCAAAGCTTCGGTCCGACTAACAGAATAAAAAGAAATGGGAGAACAAACTCAGATCTGCGGAAGACCAACTACACAACGGCCTTTGACGGCGCAGATCAAAGTAAATCTGTGTGGTGAAAGACCAGATCTGTGAAAGTCCAACACTAGCGATCCAAGTAGATCTTTGGTAGAGGGAGGGAGATCGAAGACGGATATTGAGGGAAAGGGCGAGTGAGCGACCACGCGGAGGAGGCGGCCCACCAAAGAAGGCCATAGGTTGTCAGAGGAGAGGGTGAAAGACATAGGCGACCAGCCATGGGTGCGACACACAGAGTAAGGAGAAAATTAGTGAAATGGAGAAAACAAATGAGAGGTAGGGTTGAAATTAATGAAGTATGGTTTGGGGATCTTCATCAAAAAGACATTTCAGATGCGTGGGCTGAAAAGTAAATGAGCCCCCAAGTGGTTGACACATTTAACGCTGCCGAGGGCTTTGTTCCAATCTTACTTTTTGTTTGCATAACTTCGTTAATGCTTGCAGTTCAAGGTCTATAAGTCACAAGAAAATTTATAATCTGTGGAATTGTGCTCTCTCAAATATTAGAGAAGTAAATTAATGACAATATCTGCAAAACGAAGGATGACGAGTGTGGTTGCTCATTATTCATACTATCATTTATCATCGAGTACCTGTTTGTTCATTTTAGCTCTTTCAGTACTTCTGTTGATCCGCCTTGGATCCTTCTGAATGGTTCTATGAATTGCCTTATTAATGTGGTTGTTGACATTTTAAATGCTGTGTAGTTGAAATAGGTTGTATGTGCTTGCTATACCGAAAATTTAAAGTTTTTGTGGCTGACAAACAGCTTATCTAAGACTTGTCGCTTCTTATTTGGGCAGTCACTTGTCAGTTCCGTAGAATCATGTGCTGGAAGCTCGTTATGCTACTCTATGATCTTGTTCCAGGATCTCCTGGTGTCCACGTCACTTTCTCCTGTAAATTTTTCTTCTCTAACTCATACTTTTCTCATCCTCAATAATTGTATTCAATATTACTGCATGGCTATGTCTATCTTAATTCTTTTATCTTCGAAACGTTTATGCAGCTGTATATAGCATTATTTGTGGGCTAGAATTTTACTTAAGAGGTTGAGAAGCTGTTCCAGCTTCACCGTTTGTCATGTTGACTATATTTGTTTCACTATAAAATCTGTTTCAGGAAGACACAATCAACCTCTTTGCATATTCCATTCAGAGGCTTACCCCACGCGCTCTATCCTCGGGAGCAAGCACCTGGTCCTACTTGCGCAAAGGAAATACTGCTTCTTATATTGCACCTGCTTCAACTTACTCCTCTTCCATGAGAGAAAACAATTATCATACTGTCAGGCCCTTACAGCTTGACAAGTGGTCCAGAGGGAAAGATGGATTTCTTGTCACTGACATTTGGGGTGTAGAAGTTGGTAGTTTGGTTCCTACCACCCCAACAATTTGGATTAAGCAGACAGAGGAGAAGATGCATCTTTGTGTTTATCAGCATAAAAGCCTTACTATGATCCTTCTTATTCCAGCCTTGTCTGATGGGGAGCAGGGAATCTCCATAATAAAGCAACAAATATTAGAAAATGTCAGCCTCCTATCTTTTCATTATTTAATCCCTGCGCTTGAACTCATTTATGCTTATTTCTCTTTGCCTATATGCTTGATTCTCACTATCTTAATGAAAAGGAGGAGAAACCCTTGTCGGGTTCTTGGAAATAACATTGTTAGACTTCTACGTCACCCTTTGATGTAATGTCTGTGCTTAACGGGCGATGAACCCTAGGAGATGATGTTTTTATGCTGTATACACGGGGGATCTGCTGGGCTTGTAATCTCTTATCTAAGTACTATATTAAGCGAGGATGTGGAATAATAGGTTTCTGAAACATATGAGGTAGTCAATAGAAGACATGTTGTTCCCTCGAGTTTCTGCTAAAATCTTACGGCTGTACTTTCACAACTTAATAATTATGGTATACTTCTGAGATAGTACATTGACATGCAAACACATTAGCCAGGAACCTTGCTAGAACATTCTTCGCGTATTCACAGCTAGTGCCTAGTCACGTATATCTACCTCTTACTGATGATCATTATGGTTTGTTTTAAGCTTATTTAATTTTCAGAAGCAATTATACAGGCTCACGCAATCTTTAAAACTGTTTTTTTTTTTTTTGGATAAAGGAGTAATAAATATTAAGGAATCAGAGCATGTCATGTAAATATTGTTCGTTGTTTTTTTTCCCCAACAACATTGCAAGTATTGGCTTAATATAGTCAAAAGATTAATTGTTAAAAAGATTCATATTTGAGAAAAGTATTAAATTAGGGCAGATATTTATGGGTATTCCTCCAAAATTCTGTAGTCATAAAATAGGCACTTGGCCATCATGCTTGATGGTAATAGAGTACTTTTATTGGATTCCAAAGTTGATGGCCGGAAACATGGTATTTTTCATTGCGTGTTTTATTACAATATTATCGAAGATGCGGACTTCACAACCTTCGGGTAATCTGTATTATGTTAAGAGGAAATCATGTTTTGTCTCAATGTTCTCTACCAAACATTAACCGTTGACTCAATATTTCTCCTTTAATTGTTGTTTTTTGGGATAATGATGAATATAAGAAAGTCTCACTTTTTGAAATGGGAAAGTATATCGTAATCATTTGGTACTAGCAAATTAAATTCTTAGTCCTCTTCTCTCAAGGCTCGTACACCGTCAACACTTTTCATGAAGAAGAGAAAATCTTGGTTGTTCTTTTTCTTTCAGATAGAGCAATGTTACGTGCAAAACATTGACTATTGCTCCATTTCTATGCTGAATACCTCCTTAATTCTTGTGTATGCCAGGCCTCAGCAAAAATGTTCAAAGTTGAGGAGAAACTTGGAAAAGGATGGGGCGGTGAGAATGCTTATCATGTTGCTGGCTATCGTTACTTGTTAGTGGATGGTGACAGGAATATATCCAGGGCTTCGCCGCCTGGAAAAGTAACAACCCTGGCAAAGGTCAGAAATTTCTTCTTCAAATGCCTCAGCTAGATAATTACTAAATCTTGAACTTGCAAGAAATGGATATTGTCAAAAATAAAAATAAAAATCCTTGGACTCCTGTGCAATTATCTTTAGAAGCTATTCTGTGTCATTTTCCCTCCACCCTTTCAATCTAGTTGTGATACTTTGGGCGTCATGCGTGGTCATAAGCTTTCTTAATGATTTATGAGTTCGAGGAAACCATAAGATTTCTTTGTGAGCACCTTTTCACGCTTTTGCAATGGTCTTGAATGTAATGTAAAACCAAATGATTTGCCTTTGTATCACAGTTCTACCCAATTTCTTCAGCTCATAGATTACAAGGATCTTAAACTTTTTGCATAGGTCAACATTTCCAGCTGGCAGACCTCCCCTTTCTTTTGACTTGACCTTGGTCCTTGTTTTGGTTTTTATTGAATGTGGTGGCTGCATGAGAGAGGGAGAGGGAGAGGGAGAGGGAGAGGGAGAGGGAGAGGGAGAGAGATCTTTTTTGTTGCATCTCATAAGCTAATGCATTGGTTGTAAGTTGTAACCTGGACTAGTTCCCAATTTTTTTACCTTCATGCCACCACGTCAGCAGTGTAGTTAAGGGTGCTTTAGCTACTGACCTTCTTCAAACATATATAAACCATTGCTGATGGAAAAGCCTATTGATGATATAGGTGGGTGTATCTTGTAGATTTTAATTTGGTTGAGACACAATAGTTTCTTTCATTTAATTCTGGTTAACTTGTAAGAAAGAGGTACTATCTAATGCTTCCAAATTCTATATGGGGATCAACTACCCACTTCAAGTTGGAAATAACTTGACAATTGCAATTCTGTACACAAGTTTGGTTGCTAAACACGTGTTTTGAAGCCTGAATGACGTTCCCATGTCAACTTTAGGAGGAACTTAAAGTCTTTTCATATATGGTGACAACCCACTTCAATGTGCTTTTATTTGTACACGCAACTTTGGAGTCAATGTGATGAATTACACTAGTGTTGTCTACATAAAACGGTGCTGATCCTTCTTGAAAAGCAAGTTATGTTAGAAAACCTTGTGAAAATCACAGCACAGTCCTACAAAGCTTAGTCCCTAAATGATTTGGGGTCGGCTAACACGACTTATGCACTCGTCAAAGAAGTGAAAAGCCAGTGAAAAAGTGAACAGATGGTGAAATAAATAACTTAAAAAATTGTGAAAGCTATGAAGATATTCAAAAGAAACAGGTTTGAAGAAAATCAAGAGAAATACGAAAAACAAAAATATCAAACCCCATTACTACATGAGTTTTTTCCCTCCACTCTGTCCTCTCCAACAACATATTTTTCTGAATTCCAAGTAGACATCTTGCTTTCAGTCAATCTCATTCATGTTTCCTGAGGCATTCCCCTACCGCTACCCATCTTATCACTTCTCTACTCATTAGGAGTCTCCTCTGGTGCATTGCTTGGCCCGCGCCTCACACCAATCCACCATAGGCGATTATCTCTCATCTTATCTTTAATGGATACAACTCCTAGTTTCTCCCTAATTACTTTAGTCCTCAACCGATCATTTCTTGTATGACCACACATCGACTATAGCATGCGTATACTCACAGTCCACCACATTAATCTTATAAGCGAACACTCTTTCACGCTCAACACCCAGTGTCATATAATAGTGCGTGCATAATTGCCAGTCGGTAGCATAGGTGCAAAAGGCTAGCGCCTTCCTCGCTTTTTTGGCGCCTTTAGGGGCTGACCGCCTTTTGGTTTTATGGCGAGCTGTTGTGCGCCTTTTTGGCATAGACGACGCCTTTCTTGGTTATGGCAAGAGGCGTGAGGCATCTGCCTTTGTCAAAAGGCATAATAAGCGTATGTGTAGTGTTAAACTGTGTCAATTTGTAATTTTAGTTTTAATGTTTTAACTTAAAATGTGTGTGTGTTTTTTTTTTTTTTAAATGGGGTAAAGATAGCTTGTGATTTGCGAAAGAAACAAAAATAGCCCTAACTTATCTCGTGTGACTGAAAGAAAATAAGTGCAATAAACAACTAATAGAATGACGATAAAGAAGTGTGACAAAAACACCACCGCTTGCATGCTTGATTCCAATATTTAAATGGAGGTTTGCAATTTTTATTATGTTTACTAATTTACTTTGTTTTTCCTCTTTACTTTGAGTTTCCTTTTGTTATTTGAACTTTTAGTCATCTTTTATAGTCATCTCGATAGGGTATCTTTCGGTTGACATTATATATTTGCTTAATTTCATATACTCCCTCCGTTTCACATCACTTGAGACTTTTGGTCTATTTAATATCGTTTTGACGAAGACTTTATAATATTTTTTTTTATGATCTTAATAAAAATTATAAAATGATTCACCATAAAAAACACTCTCAATCACATTTTTTAAATTTTTATTAAGATCATCAAATTTTCTATTAAGTCTTCGTCAAAAAGATATTAAGTTGACCAAAAGTCTCAAGTGACGTGAAACGGAGGGAGTATTATCCTCTTTTCTAATAGGCTTTGAAATTTATTTTCGCGCTTTTAAACGACTACTTGTTTACTAATTTGAACATTAAACTGTTCTATTTCCTTTGTACCAAAAAAAGAGAACATCAAATGCGACTTTTGTCTTAGAAATCTCTTTTTTGGGGTTTAGTTGTGTTAAGTTGCTATTACGTGTGTAACTGTGATGATTATTATAATGCAGAATTTTTGTTCACAACATGTTTAAGCTTTGTTTAATATATGTTGCACATATACCATTATACCATTTTTTTTTGTTTTACCGCCATGCTCACCTTTCGCCCGCCTCGCCTTTCACCTTCTTTGGGAACCTATCACCCGCCTCTCGCCTTTAACAACTATGGTTGGTAGAATATTCCCTTTAATTTATGGAGCATGCTGGGATCACATAGAAACCTTGTGGCACTCTTCCACTTCACCAACCTGTTTTGATTTTTCTGAGTCACATTTCCATCCAATTCCCATTATTTTTCTGTAAATATCCAATATAGCACAAAAAAATAAAGCAAAACCTTGAAATTCCCCCCCCCCCCTCCCTAAGGTGATCTCCCCACCTTTCAACCTTGCACTCCAAAAATTCGGTTTTGCTTAGATTAAAACTTCGAGAACCAAAGTCTGTCTCCACAATTCCAACTTACTTTCAACACCTTCTTTTGCCACCAATCAACATAATCTCATTTGCGAACATCATACACCATGATAAATCGTCTTGAATTGACCTTGTCGATTCGTCCTACGGCAGTTCGTCGTGTGTCTGGACAGCTGCCCAGTGAGAATCACTTTAGGCAGAATAAGATTATGTTATGGAAGATAGGTTGGAAAATGAAATCCTTGACGCGAGGTTCCATTTAGTTTCTTGATTATTCTTTTAAATGCAACATGAATGTCGAGGACTGCTCATGAATTGACTCCCCAGGTTTAAAGTATGGAAATATCTGGACTGGTATGGCAAGATAGCTGAGGCTGCTCACAAGTTGCTGATCAGGAGTATGATTGAAACCAAATTTCCTTCATTTTTCCTTGGTGTAAATTAGCTTCAATTGGAGTGTTTTCTTCTTCTGAGAGCCACTTTTCCAGCAAGTCTCTCTAAATCTTTTAAATACTAATATTAGTTAATGAAATTCTGTTTTTTTTGCTTTACCAACCTTTAATCCTAGAAATATGCAATTGAACCAAGATTCTATTCATGAAATGCTTCCTTTAGTTCTCCTGTTGTATCTCATCGATGCTGTCTGAGTCACTTCCTCTAATTAAAATACTCCCTCCGTCCCAAAATGATTTTCTCATTTGACTATTCAAACTTTTTAAGGATATGAACACTTGCTTCACTAGCCATGTTCTGTTTATACACATTTAAGCCCAAATTGTTGAAACTGGAAGAACTTTTTGGGACAATGAAAAATGACAAATGAGAAGATCATTTCGGGACAGAGGGAGTATCATCAACATAAACAATTGAAACATACTAACGGAGGGTTATAGAAGTTCTTTTGTTCATTATAAGTTAGCTTATATATGTTCTGAGATAGAAAACCAGAGATAGCATATGGGGTTCTGAAGTTTTGGATGTAGAGCTGACCTGGAAAACTGATTTACGAGAATGTAAAGCACGAGTTCTCAATTTATTGCCCAATGGCAGTGTTTTGACATTCCCACTGAAGTTAATTATGACTATAAAAGTTCAAATTTTTTAAGTCCACTGCTGCAATAGGTGTAAAGGGTGTTGGGTGGAGAGTTTTGAATGTAATTTACAGTAAAAGATGAGTTTTTATGGTCTGTGGATTTTGGATGTAGAAGAGATGCTATTTCTCAATTTTGATAGTAAGACACATCTTATTTATTTTATTTAAACACTCTTGCTGATCTCTAATATTATTATTTATTTTTCCTGGACAAGTCACTTTTCTGAAGCCACTTTTTTCATGTGCATTAATTATACCTGAATGCATGTGCCTATTCCTTGACGGTTGGTTTTTTCCCCTTCGCTGATTGACTGGGTTTCATTCTGAAAACTTGAGTTTGTCTGTGGCACGCAATAACATCTGGCTTGAATGTGCTTCTTTCCTCTTGGTTATTTCATCTTTATTCCATTACCATTGCATATTGTGAACTAAGGCCCTCTCAGTTTTCTGTTTATGTAAAGCTAATGCCATGATCTTTCAACATGTATTTATGTAAACCTGCTTGGCTATAATGTCACAGGACTCGTTACTTGCTCTAAATAAGGTCCGTGAAGAGGTTGATTTGGAAAAGAGCAGAGCTAATTGGAATGGGCCAGATCATGAGAAAGATCTAGAAATATCCATCAGAGCGAAGAACAATGCTTGGGTGATTGCTAGGGTTACAAGAGGAAAGGAGCTTTATATGGTACTTGAGAAAGCCAGCGAGACACTTCTATATGCGTCTGATGCCGTTGAGAAGTTCAGTGACAGGTAATACATCTTATGTCAACCTCCATTAGCATCCAATTCTTTTAAAGTATTTGGGGGGAACATTAACTAACTGAAGGTGTATTATGTGACTGAATTGGAAAGAGAACGACCTTAGATGGGGTAAACTGGTAAAAGGTGTCAAAGCTACCTATATCATTGTTAATTGCCAGGTTACTGGAGGAATATAGTGTGTTGTGAAGTCGAATAGATATTGCTACATAATCTAGTAACATTCCTGCTATTTTCTTACAAGAGTGATCCAGGCCTAATGAGACTTGCTTATTGATGACATGCATGGTATTGACGCTTCACCAATGTATGCTTGATAATCCATGTCCCCTACAAAAAAATCCTATGTTAAGTTTGTCCCATGTATAGGGCATTAGGGCCCCATTTTCTAAATTCAGATTTTATTGTGTTTTTCCATGTTTTCTTACCAACCCCAAATACGATAGTGGTCAGGCTTATCATACAACTTGTAGTTTTAGTGCAATTAAATGATATACCCTCCCAAACAAATAGTCATATTTGACAAGTCAAATAATATTAGAATATAGGTATACTTTTTGAGATTGCACTGAAATTGTACTCTTTTTTTAAAAAAAAAAATAAAAATAAAAATAAAAAAAATAAATAATAAATAAAAAATTGGATCAGGGTCTTTATTATAATTTTGATAATTACTATAGGGACATACTCCCTCCGTTTAGTCTCTCCTTTTTTATTGTTTGCTTGAATGATCTTTGAGCATTAATTTATGTTATTTTTAATTATCCTAATGATAATTTAAAAATTGTTATTGATAATATTTATAATGGTGTATCGATAACAAGTTTTAGGTATTCATTAGGATAGTTAAAAGTAACATAAATTATTGCTCAAAGTTCATTCAAACTAATGATGAAAAAAGAGGGACTCACATTCTGTGGCGGAGGGAGTACTAAAAAGGAAAGGGGGACTATTTTTCTGGGATGAAGGGGATATATGGAACTGAAAGTTAATATAACGAATTTTTACTAGCAAAGTAGAGTTCCTTAGTTGGTACATGGGTAGTACTTCTTTCCATAGTTACCAGGAACGTGGGACGGGAACGAGGAACGTGACTTAGTAAATTTTGGGTACGCTTGGGGTAGGATCAATTGGGAACGTGGCGCGCTCTATATTGAAAACACATCACTAAGTTGAATATAATAACATATACACACACACACTTACACATATATATATATATATATATATATATATATATATATACACACTTTTAAGGAGATAAAAGAGTATAATGTAAAGGCGGATAACCATAAAAGATTGTAAATGCTGACAAAATTCTACGTTGATGACCGTTTATTTTCCGGTACGATTGTTTGAGTACTTTGGGTCGACTTCCCTTGTGAACCCGGGACGCGTGTTCCCGGGACGTGGGACGAGGGAGGGTTGGGAGTTCCCGGTAACTATGCTTCTTTCTAATAAATTCTTAGAAAGACTTATCCATTGCTATAAATATGAATAATAATCTAGACTCGCACCAAAACTTTTCATTTTCTTCGTTGCCTAGACTCTTATTAACAACTTGGAAACTTCGAATGTTGATCCCTACTTTCTTAGCATGTGATAATAATAACAATAAAGAACCAGAGTGATGGTTGTCAAACAATTAAGTGGAAGGGAAAATATAATTTGAGTAATCTTGTTAGGATGAGGGCATGGTGTACAACCTCATGTATCTATATATAATTACTTGTTCAAATGTAAGCTGGATCTCTTCCGAACTCACATAGTCTTAACATAAAGTGAGTCTAGCTACTGATGACGCCCTAGAAATTGGGGTCAAGAAGATTGATCTCCGGTTTGCTGTCTCTTGCTCCTGAATCACAACACAAACAAAACACCGTTAGGACCAGGGCCGGGTTTGAATCCGGCTTAGGCCCTCGGGTGTGAGAATGAGATCTTTGAGGAAAACCTAAGAAGAAGGCTTGTGAAAGCCTTGTGTGTTGGATTTGGGTTAGAGCACGTACCTTGCCCTTGGGGGCGTTTAGGAGTATTTATAGGTAGGGAGAGAGAGAATAAAGAGATAAGATCCGAGCATTAACCGTCTTTGTCCTTGCTTACGCCACGTGTCGCGATCTGATTGGCCTTGTCAGGAAAGGACACTGAAAAGTGAGGCATCGTTGGTGAGATATGGCACCACGACTCCCAGTTATGGTCTGACAGGTACGGAGCATTAATATCCCTTTGGACGTATTCGCCAGCTGGACAATACGGATGCCGGGCAGGTTACTTGAGAGATAAGAATTATGCCATAAGGTAACGGGAGGCAAGTCTCCCCGCTGCAGGCTAACTGGTCCGGGCTGGATCTCTTGCATGGCTTCCTCTTGGCTTTAGCCGGTTTGGTTCTTTGTCTGATACTCGGTTTACCCAAGTTCGATATGTCCGGTCCGCTCGAGCTTAGACCCGGTCTGATAAGCTCGGGCTCATCAGCTACATAAAGAAAAAGTGTTGCCAGTAGATAGACAATTATATAGCAAAATTAGGCATATGGGTTTTCTAGGGTACCAAATTTTCAGGCTTCCAGTTTTCTGCTTTTGCTTTGTTTCTCAAATTATATTGTTCCTTCCTTTACCCAAACTACCCCACAACACCACACGGATCTTGTTTGATTACTACCAATAGTATTTTTTTCCTTAAAAGAAAGAACATTACTGATGAATTTATTACTTTGATTGTCTGGACTTTTATTCAACCAAGAAAAGAGAGGGATGGAGAGAAGCAGGACGGAGCAGGGGACAGGGGCGAGAGGAAGGACATATTTTATTAAATGTGTATCCATTGTTGGATATTTGTTTGGATGTGCCTTTCCTAAAGAAACTGAAGGACACAGTCACCCTTAGTTGCTTTATTCATTGGCATGAAGTTTTTTGGTTATTGAGGAGAGGACAACTCGAAATAGTAAAATATCCTGGGATTACATTTCATCCAAATGCACCAAAATCAGCAGAGGCATACGGGTGGGGGGAGGGGGGGGGGGTTCGGATTTCAGAGGTTTTGAGTAGGAGCGGGTTTGGGAAATGCCAAACCCGTTCCTATTCAGAGATAACGCTGTCATTGTCGCTTCTATAGGAGAGAGTTGTATTTTTGTCTTTCTATGGGCATATGCGAAGGAGCATTCTAAGAGGAGCTTCCATTTCAGAGGGAATGTTATGCTAATCTAGTTGTCCTTTTTCCCCTTAGGCTTTTGTTCTTTGTTTTGATGGACACCTGGCCCATCTTTCTTATAATCCCCACCCACCCCCCTCCCTTTTTTTATTTTTTTTTGAGTAAAAAAAAAGATGTGAAGTTAAAAGTAACAACCATCGAGTTTTCTGGACCAAATCCTTGATCACTCCAAGTAATGTGGTTATTCCACCAGAATTATAGATTTGTTTGGTTTTGGTAACAGCAGGGGCTAGTGCATATGCTTTCTTAGAGCATCAAATGCGCTGTGCTAAAAATACCTAAGTGCAGCTGTAGTAAGTTGTCTAGCTACTATTTTAAGTGCAACAAAGGATCCGGATGTGTTGACCTCCTTAATTTAATTCATTTTGATAAGATTAGTGCTTGCATGATGGTCTGAATATATTCAAGACTGGACTCCACAAAATAGTTGCTATACCCTGGGGCACGGTACAATATACTTTTAGGTAGATGGGGTTCATTAAATTTTCCATAAATATTGCATGCACTATTAGGGGCTGATGGAATGCTTATTTTGTTGTACTTGTACTGAGTTCAAGTGTAGCTTGTAACTTGTTAATGTTGTGGCCCAACTCAGTTTTCTTTCACAAATCAACCCCCCAACACCCCCAACACCCCCACCCCCCCAACCCAAATTTAGGAACTTCTGTAGTTTCATATAGTCATTGAACCCGAGATTGTGTAAGAAAGCCTAATAATGAAGAAGGGATTTACATTTGTTACTAAGTATTTAATGTTTTAAAAAACAACTTTACAATTACCTAGTTTTATTGAGTTTAATCGGTAATCTGTTCTCATAAATCTCAATTTTTTAAATTCTGTCCTGATTTTAGGCTGTTTTTTTTTTAATCACCCATCTTCTTATAATGCGTATTATATCTAAATTTCTAATCTGTAATCATGCAGATATTGTAACGGAGCATTTTCTCTTGATTAAGGATGTCACTGAAGTTCCACTAATCTTACTTGGGTATGAAGAAGGTACATGGATATGATAATTATATTGTAGTTTTATGTACTCATTACCAGCTCACCTGTGTATGTAATTTTACTTCTTTCTTTTGATCAAGAGTGTTATAGTGATGCAGCCGCCTTACAGTTTGTTTGGTTTTATTCTGGGGAAAAGATATTGTATAAATTAATTAATTTTATTTACTGTGTTATGTATAAAATGATTAAACATAACCTGCATACAGAAATTCCAAAAATAATGCATACCCATCGTCTTATATCGGTCTCCGATTATATTTTTATTTGCTGAATATAAATTTGAAATAGGGGAAATATAACTCTGCAGATAAGCTGCAATATGTTAAATATGGAGTATTTGAGTGAAGTAGTTATGATATACATAGTGAAACTCAAAGGGAAAACTTATAGTGAAACACTCTAATCCGTTGGATGGGTTTTTAGCAGTGGGGTCCACAAAGATTTATTACAATCCAACGGATTACAGAGTTTTGTTATGAGTTTTTTCCCAGTTTTCACTATACATATCATTATCATTTCCTCAAAGATTTTGGCCAAAAGTTATAGCATAAAATTCGTCTAAAGTTCATTTATGAGCATGTACTAGCATAACTTAGTAATATGCTTAACAACCTAAAATTTGACACACATTTAGCGCAATAGCAAAAAGGGCATATAAAATAATACTCCATCTGTGACTCAAAATGATATTCACACTTTTTTCAACACTACTACGAAGGAACTTTGAGCAATGATTTCAAGTTAATTCAATTATCCTAATGAAAAACATCAACAATACCATCAATAACAAGTTTCAGATTTTCATTAGGATAATTGAATCAACTTAAAATCATTGCTCAAGTTCCTTTGTAGTAGTGTCAAAATATATGTGAAGATCATTTTGGAACACAGGGAGTAATAGGTAAAATAACAAGGATAATGATATGTATAATGATATGTATAGTGAAAACTCAAAGGGAAAAACTCATAGCGAAACTCTGTAATCCGTTGGATTGTAATAAATCTTTGTGGACTTCACTGCTAAAAACCCATCCAACGGATTAGAGTGTTTCACTATAAGTTTTCCCTTTGAGTTTTCACTATGTGTATCATTGTCCTTTGCATTTTCCCGCGGGTATCTTACAGTGGCGAATCCGCTGGGGAATAAAGTGTTTTCAAACTTATTTTTAGAAGCTTTGGGGACACTTTTGTGTGGGTCAAACTCCCGTTCCCGTTTGTTGACTTTGTGCATGTTTTGTGTGTATTTTTATGTTTCTGTTTTGATTTCTGGGAGTGAAACTGTTTTGGAAATGCAATAAACTGGGGCTTGATAACCAGAAGCTGAAAATTTGCAAAAATAATGGAGCTACTGCTCTAGCCGTACGGCTAGTTTGGCTGGGCCCACAGAATGCTTCAAGCTAACAATTTTGTGCAGGGCAGAAGCATTCTGATGGTCCCCTTTGCATTTCTTCTTGTCCAGGTTTCATTTACAGCCTCTACTTGTGCACATTTACCTTATTTTTTCTTAGCCAAAAATGGATTTTCAAAGCTTGGTATTGCACAAATCTTTTGGACATAAAATTGGGTTTTCAAAGCCTCATTGTGCATTGCCCCTTTTTATAAAAGTTTTGGTTTCTCAAATTCTTTGTTGTGCACAACCTTTTTGTACAAATGATTTTCAAAAGGTTGTTGTTCTTGTTGTAAAATTTTGGTTTCAAAAACCTTTGGTTGTGCACAACCTTTTCATGTATAAAATTTTGATCCTCGCTTGTTCATATCCTTGCTTGATTACTTGTGCAAATGCTTGTTCATTATACTTGTTTATATATTGTTCATACATTGTTCATGATATTAAAACAAAATGAAAATTCCTATTTTGACTCAAAAGGGAACATAGAAGGTTTCACACAACGCGCACTTGACCTTGTGCACGTTCCAAAAACCCTTTAAACCCAGGATGGATGCCACGATGCAGCTTGATTGGTGCTCTTGTGCCCTTCTCGCGCGCACGGGTCAATACCACCTCCCCTTCCGAGCCGAGTCAACCACACATGTCCGTGACACACAAAATACCGTGACCTTGGTTGGTTTTTGGTCTAGCTCACGTCATCACGTCCCTAATACGTGCCCGAAGTTGATTATGGCCAAGTTAACACCCGAGTCATGACTCCTTGCGAAAGCAAGTGTGACCAAGGTCATCTTTGACCCGATCCTTGACTTATGCGTTAATTCCAATCATAATTAACCTAAGTCATGTATTAAGGATAGGGTGACACCGTGTCGTTAAGCCCTAATGTTTGATTCATCCTAATCATCCTTAAGCCCAAGGTTGAGGTTAAAGATCCCTCGTTAAACGAGGTCATGCCAAATTTTCGTTAAGGCACTAAGCTAATCTTGATCTTAACCGGGGCTTAATTATGATAAGAATGGCCCACGCATTGGAACTTTGTGATGCACTAGACCCTAGGTTGGGTTCTCTCGATCGGTGGAAGCTGCGTGCCCTATAGGACCCTCGCCCGGGACAGTTCGTCCTTGGGAGTGTGCAATACATGTGAAATACGAGGGGCTTATAGACGTAGTGATGGCCTCCACTGATCCAGGATTTAGATTAGTTGCGAAACAGAAGAGAAATCTTTTCCAACCAATTAGGAATAAAATGCGTTTTAAGTAAACAGGAACAAAAATAAATAAGGACAATAAGTTTCATGTTGCATGAGCTTAAGCCTCTTTCCAAACACTAGCCCAAATTGGTACCCGAGTCTGAAATGAATATCCCTCTCCTCCGCAGCTTGTAAGAAGTGGGTCAGAGTTCCGGGCCGTCGTCTTGTTAGTGTCGAGTCTGGCAGTTCATCAGCAGCCTCACTCCGACTTCTCCGAATGACTAGTCCAGCAGGAAGTAGCAGTAGGGGTGACAACGCAGTTAATCCTAATGGGCACACCAGGGAAGAGTTGGCATAAGCTCTAGAGGCCGTCAGGTCCAGGGAAGAAACTGTCAGGAAACATCAGGAAGATATGCAGAATAGGGTTGTAGAAGCTATGGGATAGAGAGGGGTAGCCGTCGTGTTTGAGAATGATGGAGGTTTTGTGGAAATCATTGATGAAGAGGAGGTTGAAAATGTGCAACCCCAAGGCTTTAACCGAGTTCCTCCTTGTAACGACCCGAAAACCCGTATCTATTTTCTTAGTAATAAATATTATTTATTTATTTATTTATTTAATTATGTGTGCATTTCGTGTCTCATAATATTTTATGTCTAGCATTTTAATTTATCATTTGTGCTAGTGTGGAACTTTTTGGGTCTTAGTTGATAGTGGGGAAATAGATTTAATTGTTCCTAGTTGGGTCTAGAGGGGGCCTAGGTGTAACATTCTATTAATCATCCTACACCTCCCTCCCTACTCCCCTTTCTCCTGGACACTCAATCTCTCTCTCCCTCTTTCCCCATTGTTAAAGAAAAGGTAAGAACTCCCTCCTTCTCTCTTCAATTTCACCCTCTTCCTCTCATCTTTTCTTATTGCTCATTTGATGAAATGTGTTTAGATCATCGATAGGATCGTGTGGAACCAAAAATATTCGAATTCCGTCTCATTTCATTATTTCCAAGTAAGTTGCTTTTCCCCCATTTATGCTAAAAATGTTCATTCTATGCTTAGATGATGCTTTGACTACCATATATTGCTTCTTTGGTTGATTTGGACTTGATTTCCATTTTTGTACATTTTTGTGAGAATTTAATGTTTGATCCACTTCTTGATTTGAGTTGTTTAAAGGTTGTTATGAGTCTCCTTTTGGTTTATAAGTGGTTTGGGTACCTTAGTTCACTTGTTAGAAGCATTAATTTTGGGTTGTGTTGAAATGGGTAAAATTTTGGATGAAACCCAGGTGTTCTTGCCGAATTCCGGCAGTCAGGGCTCGTGGGCGACCGCCCATAGAGGGTTTGGGCGACCGCCCATGGAGTCAGTCTGTTGGATAGTGATTTAGGGCTTTTGGGCGACCGCCCAAGGTGGTTATGGGCGACCGCCCATAGCAGCTGAACTGGAAGTCTTTGTTTGTTGTTGTTTTTGGAGTCAAGCTCGGTCTAGGCTTGAAGTACCATTCTAGTTGACTTAAGTTAATATTGTGGAACACTTTAGTGTTTGAAAATGGTTCATTTGTGAACAAATGTGTTGTGGAATTTAACTACGTATTGTTTGGAATATTGGAAAATCATTATGATATGTTTATGATTGTTCCAATTGAACTGATTTTAGGATAAGACTTGGTCTAGGTTTTAAGTGATATCCTATAGTACCTAGAGGGCTGTCGTGGAACACCAAAGTGTTGAGTTTGGTCTGTTTTGATCATGTATGAATAGGTGTAACCTTTTGGGTTTGTTTGGAGTGTTAATAATTGGTTCGTTTATGAACGGATGTAAAGAGTGATACGGTGATTGGGTACCTGCGGTTTTGATTTGCCTTAAAGTGTATTTGTTCGGATTTCCTATTTGGAATTCCAGGTGTAAAGGGATGATTGAGTTCTTGGTCATAGTACTCTTCATGAGTAGACGTTTAGGTTCATCTTGGTAATAGTCATTATACTATTTGTGAGCGACCGTTTGGGTTGTACTCTTTATGAGTAACTTGCGAGTATCATCTTTAGGATGTGTTTGGTATGTGCCTTATCATGGAATCATCATGTTTTAATGATCTCTGTTGTTGGGCTCTTTATGAGTAGATCGTTTATCGTTGTTGGACTCTTTTATGAGAAACTTCTTGTATTCGTTATTGTTGATCTCTTCATGAGTAACTGTTTGCATCTTTTGTGATGAGCTTGGCTTGGTTCCCTACTTTGGAATCATTGTCCCGTTGTTGTTTCAAGCGAGTATTTATTTCTATGTGCTTGTTTAAAGTCCAGCTGGTATTTGTGTTCGAGTCAGGCAATGGATAATGCTATAATGGCACGAGCCAAGTCCAGTATAGCATCGCCCATTGGTCCTTATTTCCTCATCCAGATTGGCCTTGGTTGGGATGAGCTAGCTTCCTCCGGAAGTAGTCTAGCTAACTTTTTGGGTTTTGACTTTGTGTCATCTCCCCTGTCCTTTGTGACATGTTACATTGTTATGGTTCCGGTACCGGGGTTGTGATCTTCAGCTGTTTATGCTACTACGAAGATTGGTTGATTGATTGATTAGTCGGTTCTGTCTGAGGTTCTCTTCAGCTGTTATGCTGCTATGATTGATGGATTGATTGGTTGGTTCTGACCGGGTTCTTATCTTCAGCCGTTATGCTACTACGAAGATTGATTGATTGGTTGATTGGTTGGTTCTGCGCAGAGGCTTCTTTGTTATATCAGTTTGGTGAAACCTTGGCTCGGTATCCTTTGTAACTTGTTTATTTTAGTCTTATGTGCTTCATGATTCAAAAGGAGATCGAGATTCTCAACTTGGAGCAAGGTTTGTTGTCTATAGCTCAGTACTCGGCTAAGTTCACAGAATTAGCCCGGTACTGTGACTATCTTGTGAGGACTGAGGAGCAGAAAGCCATGAGGTTCATCCGCGGTTTGAAGACATCCATCCGTACTCAGCTTATAGCCCAGAGGATTGTGACATTCCAGGATGCGGTAGACCGTGCATACTTAATCGAGCAAGACATTGGAGAACATAAGAGGAAAACCGAGGTATCGAATACGGGTAAGCAAGGAAGCCATGCTAAATCTCAACCACAACACCGTTCAGATAACCGAAGTATTTCAGGAGCACCATCTCAGTTTAAGGGACAACCCGCACCGAGGAATCAGGGTACTACTCCGGGAGTCAGAATAGGAAGCCTTGTACCTATTGTCAGAGGGAAGGCCATACGGAGGATAGGTGTTGGAAGAAACAGGGTAGATGTACCAATTGTGGTCAAATGGGGCACTTTGCGAGAGATTGCCCGAGGAGTAGAGGACAACCATCCGGGTCAGGAGTTGGTCCTACTCAGGGTCAGAAAAGAGATGCGGCGGGAAAGCCCAAGGTCCAAGGAAGGGTATTTGCCATGAATCAACAACAAGCTACCGATGATCCATCCGTTATTGGAGGTATTGTTTCTGTGTCTAATGTGAGCGCACGTGCGTTAGTAGATCCAGGATCATCGCATTCTTACATATCTGTGCAATTTGCTTCTATGCTAAATGCTGCATTTGAATATTTACCTTATGTGCTAGAGGTGTCGACCCCTATAGGAGAATGCTTGATATCTGATAGAGTATTGCGTGCTTGTGATGTGGTTATATGTGGTCGTGTCTTATGTGCGGACTTGGTAGTCCTTCCAATTCAAGACTTTGATGTTATTTTGGGTATGGATTGGTTGAGCAAGTTTCATGCTTCTGTTGATTGTCGTAAGAAAGTTGTTACTTTTTCTATTCCCGACGTGCCTAAGTTTATTTTTGAGGCTAGTCCTTTGAGTAGAAATGTTCGTTTAATTTCTTATGTGAAAGCGATAAAATTATTGCATCGTGGTTGTGAGGGTTACTTGGCTAGTGTGTTAGACACTAAGAAGGAATCCCCTGGTTTGGAAAGTGTTCGGGTGGTACGGGAATTTCCCGATGTTTTCTCTTCCGAATATGATATGCCTCCCGATCGTGAAATAGAGTTTTGTATAGACCTTTTGCCGGGTACAGCTCCGATTTCGAAGGCACCGTATAGGTTGGCTCCCGCAGAGTTGAAGGAACTAAAGGTTCAGTTGCAAGAGTTGCTTGATCGAGGGTTTATCCGCCCTAGTGTTTCCCCGTGGGGAGCACCGGTTTTGTTTGTGCGGAAGAAAGATGGTTCTTTGAGATTGTGTATAGATTACCGGAAGTTGAATCAGGTGACGGTGAAGAATAAGTACCCCTTACCGCATATTGATGATTTGTTCGATCAACTTCAAGGCTCAGTTGTGTTTTCTAAACTTGATTTGAGGAGTGGGTACCATCAACTAAAGATTCGATCGGATGATGTTCAGAAGACTGCTTTTCGCACCCGGTACGGTCATTATGAATTCTTGGTTATGCCGTTTGGGTTGACTAATGCACCCGCTGTGTTTATGGACTTGATGAACCGAATTTTCCATCCTTACCTTGACTCGTTCGTAGTGGTTTTCATCGATGATATTCTTGTCTATTCAAAATCTCGAGAGGAGCATGAGCAACATTTGAGAACAATTTTATCCGTCCTTGCGAAGGAGAAGCTATTTGCGAAGTTTAGTAAGTGCGAGTTTTGGCTTGAGAAAGTCTCATTCCTGGGGCATGTCATTTCTAAAGATGGGATTTCTGTGGACCCTTCGAAAATAGAGGCCATTGTGGATTGGAAGCGACCGGAAACCGTGACTGAGATTAGAAGTTTTCTGGGGTTAGCCGAGTATTACCGGAGGTTTATAGAAGGATTTTTGCGGATTGCTACTCCGATGACTCAGTTGACCCGAAAGAATGTTCCGTTTGTGTGGACTGAAAAATGTAACACCAGTTTTGAGGAGTTGAAGAAGAGATTGACCACCGCACCGATTCTTGCTTTACCGAATGGTAACGACGACCTAGTAATTTACAGTGACGCTTCGAAAGAAGGTTTGGGTTGTGTCTTGATGCAGAATGGGAAGGTTATCGCGTATGCTTCGAGGAAGTTGAGCCCGAGTGAGCAGAATTACCCGACGCACGATATGGAATTGGCGGCTATCGTATTTGCTCTTCAGAAATGGAAACACTACCTTTACGGGGCGAAGTTTGAAATTTTCACGGATCATAAGAGTTTGCAGTACCTTTTCTCTCAGAAGGAGCTTAATAACCGACAGCGTCGATGGATGGAACTTTTGAAAAATTATGATTGTAAGATATCCTATCATCCCGGGAAAGCGAATGTAGTAGCCGATGCGATTAGTAGAAAATCTTATGTGGCTTCGATGATGGTTCGGGAATGGAAAATGCTTGAGGATGTTCGAGATTGGTGTCCTCGCGAATCGAGGCGTGGGGCGATTTTTGCGAATATTAGGGTATCTCCGACCCTAATTCAAAGGATAAAGGATGCTCAGAAAGAAGATCCAGAGTTGGTAAAAGTAATGGGTAAAATGAAGGAAAAGAACTTCGAAGATTTTTCTATGAGTTCGAATGGGGTGTTGACTTTCCGTGGTCGTTTGTGTGTACCTGATGTTGATGGAATAAAGAGGCAAGTTTTAGATGAGGGTCACAAATCGAGATATACTATTCATTCGGGTAGTACGAAGATGTATCAAAATTTGAAACAACACTTTTGGTGGAGCAATATGAAGAGGGAAATAGCTGAGTATGTATCGAGGTGTTTAACTTGTCAACAAGTCAAAGCCGAGCATCAGACTCGCGGGACTACTTCAACCGTTAGAGATCCCAGAATGGAAGTGGGAACATGTGACAATGGATTTTGTTACGGGACTACCTCGTACCCGTAGGGGATATGATAGCGTATGGGTAATTGTGGACAGACTGACCAAGACCGCTCATTTCTTACCGATGGATATTCGATACTCGATGGAGAAGCTCGCGACCCTTTTTATAAATGAGATAGTGAGATTGCATGGGGTCCCGGTTAGCATTGTGTCAGATCATGACCCGAGGTTTACTTCCAGCTTTTGGAAAGCGTTACAAGTGGCTTTGGGTACAGATTTACGATTCAGTACAGCTTTTCATCCTCAGATTGACAGTCAATCCGAGAGGACCATCCAGATTTTAAAAGATATGCTTCGAGCGTGTTCGATAGACTTCTCTGATTCTTGGGATAGACATCTACCGTTAGTGGAATTCTCTTACAACAACAGTTACCAGGCTAGTATCGAGATGGCACCTTACGAGGCTTTGTATGGGAGAAAGTGTAGATCGCCTATTTGTTGGGATGAGATTGGGGAAGCGAAGATTTGGGGAATCGATTTGGTTCAGGATTCAGTTGAGAAGGTTAAAGTTATTTGAGATCGATTGAAGACAGCCCAGAGTCGACATAAGAGCTATGCGGACCACCGAAGACGAGATCTTAATTTTCAAACCGGAGATTTTGTGTTTTTGAAGGTGTCCCCGAGGGTGGGTATTCGTAGGTTTGGAAAGAAGGGTAAATTGGCCCCGAGATTTATTGGACCGTTTGAGATTTTAGATAAAGTGGGACTTCTGGCGTATCGACTTGCATTGCCATCTTCTCTTGATCGTTTGCACAACGTTTTCCACGTTTCTATGCTTCGTAAGTATTTGCATGACCCATATCACGTGTTACCGAGGGTACCCGAGTATATCGAACCCGACATGTCTTATGAGGAGCGACCGGTTCGGATTCTTGATGCCAAAGTCCAAGAGTTGAGAAGCAAGAGCATTCCGTTGGTTAGAGTCCTTTTGAATAATCATAATGTTGAGGAATCGACTTGGGAGCTTCGAGAGGAGTTGGAGCGTAGATATCCGTGGCTTTTTAATTCGGGTAAGTCTCGTTAAAATTCGGGTCGAATTTTCTTTAAGGGGGAGTGAATGTCAAGACCCGAAAACCCGTCTCTATTTTCTAATAATAAATATTTAATTATTTATTTATTCTTATTTAATTGTTTAAATTATTATTTAATTAATAATTTATGTGTGCATTTTATGTGTTATAATAATTTATGCTTAGCATTTAATTGGTTAATTGTGCTAGTGTAGAGAGTTGGGTCTTAATTGTTAGTGGGGAGTTATTTGTATTGGGTAGTGCAGGGGAGGGGCCCTAAGTGTAACATTTGAAATAATCATCTTCTCCCTACTCCCTCTCTTTCTCCCTCACCTTACCTCATTTCCCAGCTCTTTCTCTCCCCTCCATAGCCTAGAAATGTAGTATTTCTCTCTCCCTTCTCTCTTCATTTTCTTCCTCTTCCTCTCATCTTTTCTCATTTCTCATTATATGAAATCTGTTTAGATCGTCGATAGGATCGTAGGAAGCCAAGAAATTTCGAGTTCCGTCACCTTTGAGAAAATCCGGGTAAGTTGCTTTTTCCCCATTTATGCTAAAAATGTTCATCCTATGCTTTAGATGATACTATGATTTCCATTTATTGCTTCTTTGGTTGATTTTGAGATGATTTACATTTTTGTTCATTTTGTGAAATTTTGGTATTTGAATCATCCTTGGTTGAGGTTCCTTAGATGATGTTATAGGAGTTCTTTTGGCTCAAAATGGTGTAGGTACTTTAGTTCACATTTTGGTAGTGTTAGAAATGGTGAAGATTGGGTTGTTTTGGTTTGGGTTGAAAATGGAAGAAACCCAGATTTTGGCCGGAATTCGCCTCTCCGGGCAAGGGGGCGCGCGCACCCTCTCGGGGGAGGCGTGCGCACCCTTATGCCCTTCTTGACCAAAACCTTCTGTTACCTGGAGGCGCGCGCACCTTGTTCTAGGGGGCGTGCGCTCCCTCAATTGTTTCAAAATTCAAAACCTTCTGAACCTTGGAGGCGCGCGCACCCTCCCATAGGAGGCGCGCGCACCCTCTCCTCCTCCAATACTGATTTTCCTTCTGACCAAAGGAGGCGCGCGCACCCTCTCCCCTGCTATGAAACTTATTTCCCCTTTTGTCCAATCTTTAAAGGGCCATATCTTTCTCATCCGGACTCCGTTTTAATCGTGTAAATTATCGTTTTAAAGCTCTCCTTGAGCTCTTCAAGATGAGTGAGTAGTTTTGGTTGTGTTCTTAAGTTAACTGGTTCCTTTGTGATTGAATGTGTTATGGGAATTGTGTTATCATTGTTGAGATCATTGGAACACTTTACTTGTGTGTTGTTGGTCCATTTCACTTTCTTGGTGACTTCTTGATAAGGTTCCCTACTTTGGAATCAGTGGTTGTTTATTGTGCTAGTATTTTATTACTTAGCCTTTATTTGGAAGTCCAGCTGGTATTTGTGGTTGTGTCGGGCGATGGGAAAGATTATAATGGCACGAGCCAAGTCCATTATAATATTGACCATTGTTTTGCCCATATTTTCCTCTTCCAGATTGGCCTTGGAACGAGATGAGCTAGATTCCACTGTGAAGTAGTCTAGCTAACTTTTTGGAGTATGGCTTTATGGCATATCTCCCGTCCTTTGTGACATGTTACTTGGTTATTGTTCTGGTACCGGGGTTTTCTCTTCGGCTTTCATGCTGCTATGAAGATGTTGATTTGGTTGATTGTTGAAGCTGCGCAGCGATCCTTTATTTGGGTCTATCGGCTTGGAAACCTTGGCTAATATCCTTTGTTAATTGTTTATTTCCGCTGCTATCTGTTATCTGATAACTGTTATGTGCTACATGGATTATTATACTGTTTATTGCCTATTGCATATTTGCATGTCATGTAGTTGTGTAGTTGTATTAGTAACTTATTGAGATTTATCTCACCCCCTTTTCTTTTGTCTTTGTTTTTCCTTAACCCCCCAGGTGGAAAGGATTAGACTCGCTGATCACGAGACAGGACGTCGAGTGTGGATATAGCTTTTGGGGAAGGTTGTTATTCGGTTTGCATTATTTAAATGTATAACCTTGGGATAGTGTCACCAAACAATGGCGTCGTTAAGAATTGTGTATGTTATATTTTGGGGCATAAGCTTGTGGAGCTTATGTTAGTGGTACCTTGTTATTATTAAACTTTGATTTGCAAAACCTTGTATTATCTTTTGGTATAAAAGGAAATTTTATCTTCATTGTTTTAGAGTTTATTGTTTAAGTCGACGTCCAGCTCGCGTATTCTGGGCCCGCGGGGTCGGGGTCGCGACAATCTGTCTCTGTTCGAACATACTCCCCCAACAGTTTTTTTCTGCCATTCTTGAACATCTTTTCTTTTCTCAATTTTGCTTGTAATCCACACTTTCCATGGCTTCCAATTCTTTCACTCTTGGTACCAAGGTCGTTGGTGAGTATGAGAAGGACTTGTCCACCTTCGTTTATTCTTTTAAGACCCATCCTAAGAAATCTTTTGTCAAAGACTTCGGGTTCCGAATTCTCTTCACCCTTCGGACGTTGAAACCGGATTAGGATTTATTGAAGGCCGCTGCAGCCTTCTGGGATTGTACAGTCACACCTTTAATGTTTCAGCAAATGAAATGGTGCCAACTGTTGATGACTTTGGTGCGATGCTTGGCATGCCATTGACGGGTCAAATTGCCGTCCCCAAATACCATAGAGGTGTGATCAATTCTTGGTCCGATGTGTTGAACCTCATTATCGGAGATGTGAGGAAGATGTTGCACGGCACCGTGGTTGACATAACTGAGTTGCCGATGTTTTTCAGTTTGCATTCGGAGAATACGGCGGTTCAGTCCTTTAAGAGGAACGCCATGGCAGTTTGCCTTTTCAGCAAGGTTCTATTCGTGACACCCCTCGGGACTGCGGAT
Source organism: Campanula takesimana (assembly GCA_026119855.1). Taxonomy (NCBI): domain Eukaryota; kingdom Viridiplantae; phylum Streptophyta; class Magnoliopsida; order Asterales; family Campanulaceae; genus Campanula; species Campanula takesimana. Next base: position 666,120 of record JAOWBW010000239.1, read on the forward strand.
GTGCAGTTAGCTGAGATTATCTTGCAGGCAAAGGAGCAACAGTTTAGCATAATCTCTCTCATAGTGGGGGAAACATTGCACGGCTTGGATGAGTTGCATCGGACAGGTGAAATGAGACGGGGAAGCCCCTAATTTTGACTGTATGGCTTCGAGAGTATTTCAATAATTATTCTCCGGAGGGTGATCTTTCTCCTTTTGCTGCTCATAGGAGGAAATTACTGGCTCGGGATTTATCTGAAGATGGTTGGAAGATATTCTTTGCGTCTCGCTCTTCGGCTTACATTGAGTGGTTTCCTCCCTCTTGGGGTCTCCATCCCTTTGTGGAATGGACCTCGGGTTTAGAGCATGTGATCCTAACCGGCCTGAGAGATTCTTCATTCTACCAACCGGAGCGGGTTTTGAGGCAGTTCGGCCGCCAAAAGATTATTCCTTTCTCGAGGAGCGGGGATCTTCGTCTAGTTACATGGGTCCGGATTTCTCAGGGGAGCTTCAGTCGGCTTGGGGAGATGACCGCCATTGGTGGGCTTCCACCCCCATTTACCGGGGTAGTATCTTTCTTCCCGAAAGTTATTTGGATTATCTGTTTGGCACCCTTTATCGCGGCATCACTTGGGTTGACGTGCTTCGCGCTGAGTTGATAGGAAAGGACTTTGAGCCCAGCAGTGCTTTGAGATATAGGGAGGCTGCTGCTGATTCCTACAACATTCTGGCTGACCCTTTCGGCAGTCATTTGGATAACTTTTATGCTCGGAGGCGTATTGTTGCTCAGAAAGTTTTTGGTCCGCCTCAGTGTTCCAATACCTCCCAAGAAGAGTAGGATTGAGAGCCGTTCGGGTGGCCCTTCGAAGGCTAAGAAGAAATTAGATTTTTCCTAGTATCCCCGAGATTGCAATTAAGTAGACCACTTGTTAGGATTTAATGTTTTAATGTCTTTTATTGCTCAACATTATCCGTTGTAATGATCAAAATGATTTGAGAGATGAATAAAAATTGCATTTTGTTATGACATGATTGGGTAAAAAATGTTGTTTTAGACCGCAGCCGAAGGTTGCCTACGTTCCTCTCGTAGAGAGGCTAAGGTCTCCGTAGTTCAAACAAATGAAGACCATTTTTTTGTGTGCACCCTGTTTTTTTGCCTAGACTGCCCTTTCGGGTTTTCAATCTAGCGGGCTTCTTTTTTGCACTTGCTCTAATTTTTGCCTAGGCCGCCCTTGCGGGTTTTCAACCTAGCGAGCGTTTTTTTAATGATCTTCAATTATTAAGCGTAGAACTTCTTGAGCTTGTCGAGGTTGACCTCCTTTGGCAATTGATCACCATCCAAGTCTACGAGTCGGACTGCACCACCGCTTAGTATCTTCTTGACCACGTAAGGACCGAACCATCAGGGTCCCCATTTCCCAAGGGGATTCATGGCATTGGGAGGATGTTGTCTTAGGACTAAGTCTCCCACTTTGATGTTTCGATTGTCTTATTTGCTGCTTCGACCGCTCCATTAGCTTGAGGGCGGTACGGGGATGACTTGTGTTTGGAAATCTTGTAGTTAACCAAAAGTGCATCCATTTCTTTCTCAAAGTGAGAACCATTGTCGGAGATGACTTCATGAGGAATACCATATCGGCACATGATGTTGTTCTTCACGAATTCAGCCACTTTCTTGGCGTTGAGAACTCGGTAAGCTTGTGCTTCGACCCATTTTGTGAAATAATCCACGGCCACTAGAATAAATGACTATCCGTTGCTTCCCGTAGGATGGACTTTGCCGATGATATCTATGCCCCAACAAGAGAATGCCACGATGTGGTCATATTGTACAATTGCGAAGGTGGAGCATGTTGCAGATTAGCGTGGAATTGGCACTTGGCACATTTCTTGACTTTCTCGATGCAGTCTCTTTCCATTGTGGTCTAATAGTAACCAATACGGAGTATCTTCTTCGCTAACATAATCCCATTCGTATGGGGCCCACACTCACCCTCGTGTACTTCGTGCATGATTTCTTGAGCTTCGGTCTCATTTGCACATAAGAGATTGATCCCTTGATGATGTCTTTTGTAGACTCGGTTTCCAATCAACACATATCTGGCGGCTAGCTTTTGTAATGCTATTCGAGATTTCCCATTGCTGTTCTCGGGGAAAGTGCCATTGTTGAGAAAGTTCATGATGTCTGTATACCACGGGGGGTTGTCTTAGACTTCATTGATCTCAATGTTCGTGCAGTATGCCGGACTGGTCCTTCTTTAAATTTTGAAGGGTTTCACCATTTTTCCTTTGGGAATTTCAACCAATGAGGCTATGGTGGCTAAAGCATCGGCAAAGCGGTTCTTGTCCCTCGGCAGATAATTGAACGTGATATCTTGGAATTGTTCTGCTAACTCCTCGAGGTGTTGACCATACTGTTGGAGGGTCGGGTCTTGGATTCACCATTTACCCGATGTCTTATTGATAAGGAGCAAGGAGTCACCGAATACTTCTAGTTCTGTGACATTTCTTTCTAGTGCTGCTTCTAGCCCTGCTATACATGCCTCATATTTGGCAATGTTGTTGGTAGCTTCGAATTCAAGATGGATTGCAATTGGAGTGTAGATGTTCTTTGGATCGACAAGCAACATTCCTATCCCATAACCATGCTTATTGGTGGCGCCATCGAAAAAAAGTTGCCACTTATTTTCCTCGGTTGTAGTGCAAACCAAGTGATCGTCAGGAAACTGTAATTCCTCCCCCTTCACCTCATCACACGGAAATTCAGCAAGCCAATCACTGAACACTTTCCCCCTGATGGATTTAAGTGTGACGTAAGTGATATCATAGCCGGCGAGCATGAAGTACCACTTGGCTATCCTTGTTGACATGAAAGGCTTCTCAAAGATGTAGCGAAGCGGGTCCACTTTTGCTACTAGCTTGATTGGAATGGCTTCCATGTAATGTTTGAGCTTTTGAGTAACCCAATCAGTGCTGCACATGACTTCTCCAAGACAGAGTAGTTCTCTTCGCCTCTTTGAAATCGGCGACTGACAAAATAAATGGCATTCTCCTTTGTGGAGTCTCGTTGCTCTTGTGCTAGCATAGCCCCAAGGGCTTCATTATTCACCATGAGGTAGAGCAAGAGAGGCTTCTCCTTGTGAGGTGGAACTAAAACTGGAGGGCATGTCAAGTAATGATTTACTTGGTCGAAAGCTTCTTGGCAAGCGTCGGTCCATTCTAGAGCCACATTCTTCTTGAGCAGCTTAAAGATTTCCTCACACATGGAAGTAAGCTGGTGCACGAAACGACTGATGTACTGAAGTCTGCCCATGAAACCTTTGATTTCTTTCTGTGTCTTTGGAAGAGGCATGTCAATGATTGCCTTGATTTTTGAGGGATCTGCTTCAATTCCCCTTTCGGTGACCATATAGCCAAGGACTTTGCCTCGGATAACCCCAAAAGTGAACTTTACGAGGTTGAGCCTCATCTAGTGTTGCCGAAGCCTTTCAAAGAACTTGCGGAGGTCGATCAAATGTTGACCATCGGTTCCTTTTGAATGGATGATCATGTCGTCCACATAGACTTCAATTTCTTTATGGATCATGTCATGGAACAAGTCTGTAATAGACCTTTGATAAGTAGCCCCAACGTTCCTTAACCCAAACGGCATAACTGTGTAGTAAAAGGTGCCCCACGGTGTTGTGAAAGTAGTCTTGTGTTGATCCTCCTTAGCCATGAGAATATGATTATACCCAGTAAAGCCATCCACAAATGAGCAGACCTCGTAGGCGGCAGTGGAATCGACGAGCATGTCGATGTTGGGCAGTGGAAAGTCATCCTTTGGAGAAGCTTTGTTCAAATCCCGGAAATCCACACAAACACGGACCTTGCCGTTAGCCTTTCTGACTGTCACGACATTTGCAAGCCATGTTGGATACTCAATAATCTTGATGAATCCCACTCTGAGAAGCTTCTCTATCTCTTCTTTGACTTGTAAAGACCATTCTGGCTTGATCTTTCTGAGTTTCTGCTTTGTCGGCTTAGCATCGTCTCTGATCGGAATCCTGTGCTCGGCGACCTTTCTATCTAAACCCGGCATGTCTTTGTATGACCATGCAAATACATCCACGAACTCTTTGAGTAGTGAAGTCAATCTGTCTTTCTCTTCCCCTTTGAAGAAGCTTCCGATCTTGGTCTCTTTCGGCTCTTCATCGGTACCCAGATTAACAATATGCAATTCTTCGTCAGCCCCTGGACCATTTTCACCACGACTACGGACCTGTTGAGCAAGTTCATTTAATTATGTTGTGTTTTCGTGGTCTATTTCATCATTATTTGAATCGTTATTAACTAGTTCATTAAATTCATTATTAGTTAATTCATCATTCATGATGTTTGCAATCTCGGGGTACTCAGAAAGATCAAAATTTTCATTAACAGAGAAAAGGAACACACGCTCGGCTATGGCCTCCATATCCTCTTGGGTGAGGGTATCGGAAACACACTCGGACTCGAAAGTGAATGTGAACATGTCTTCCTTTGTAACCTTGCGCGGTATGCAACCCATCTTCTTGACCAATAATTCCTCGGATACCACGGGCCCCTTTGTAGAATTCCAGTTGTTGATTGGCTCTGAGCTTGAATGGATCTCGCTGATAGTTTCCCTTCTCGTGTCGGTGTCGTGGATGGCATTTACTTGGCACTCATCCATGATGGCAAATTCCTCGAACATGGAGGCTAGATCAGTCAATTCTTCCCCCATGGTGATCTCTGTCTCTGACTCTATGGTCACTTTCTTCCCCCACCATTCTCGGGGCGACATGGAAGTTGGTTCCCCTTTGGATTTCTGAATCTCACAGTCGACAAAGACTTCGAGACCGGGCTTTCTGATGCCCTTGTTATTAACCTATGGTTCGGGAAAGATCACGTATAGGACGTCTTCCCCCTGACGGACAAAGCAGCCATTCAGTGTCTTGCGGTAAGGCCTCAAATTGGGAATTTCATAGCGACGGCCTTCTCTACGAGCTCTGACCTTTTCATTCTTGACGGCTTGCTCGTATCTCATGTCATCCTCGGAAGGTTCGTGCCCTAATCCGAACTTGTTTTTGATAAATGGGACCTCTACGGGTTGCATTCTCCCTTGTTGATATTTCCCTAAGCCTAAACCAGGGAAGTAATTCATATTCCTCATCATGCGAAGGACTTTGTGGTTGCCGAGGGTCCATGATCTGTTTCCCCCTTCTTTGTCAATGGCGTTGATTGAAACGCCGAAGAGAGTAGAGTCTGCTAAACCATGCTGAACTTGATGAATGGGTTCCCCATTCCTATGGATAGTGACGTTTTCTGCCATGACGGTCACTATTTCATCTCCATTTCTGAACTTGACACATTGATGGAGAGTTGAAGGGACGGCGTTGGAACTGTGTATCCATGGTCGGCCCAAGAGCAGATTGAATGAGGAGGGGACATCGAGCACTTGGAACGGGACGTACATAACCATGCTCCCAAACTCAATGTCTGTCTCTACCATACCCATGACTGTGCGGGCAGTGCTGTCATAACCTCGGATTACTTGAGTAGAAGGCTTTAAATCTGAACTCTTAAGCCCCAGTATGCCCATGATTCAGTCGGGCATTAGGTTGAGTGCGGAACCACCATTAACCAAGACTCTTGAAATAGGTCTCCCCCTTGCTCTCACTTTGAGATAGATGGCTTCATTATGATCGGGCCAAATGGTGGAAGGTCCATGTCGGCAAAAGTGATGACATTGCCAAAATGAATGTGTCCTATCATTGCAGTAAGGTCCTCAGGAGTTGTATCTGGAGAGACTGATGTGTCGTCAAGATTGCTGATGACAAGATCTCGATGCTTCTTTGAAGATGCAACGAGGTCCCAAATGGATATGTTTTCTTGAGTTGAACCAGTAAAGGGTCTTCGGGAGTGTCGCGATCTTGCGATCTTTGAGAAGAGGTGCTTGGTGCAGAAGTAGTGGGGTTGCTCGCTATGACTCGTCCGGATCGAGTTAGCATGTTGACGTTCCCATCTTACCTCTTTTTCCTATTCTCTAGTACTTCCCTCATTACCTCATCATAAGTCATAACGTAACAAGAATTGTCAAATTTATTCATCACATTGGAGCCCTCATTCACAATTGGGATTGAATGAGTGGTCTCCTCAAACTCTCCTATCTCTATTACATTGACATCACCCTTATTAGGGACTAGGAATTCCTTTTTGTCTATGAGATCTTGGATGACGTTGCGGAGGACAAAGCATTCTTCAGTGAGATGGCCACTATGTTGGTGGTAGCCACAATATTTGTGATGAGCATGGTTGGCATTGATCGACTTGGGTTGGTACCCTTGTATATGTGTGATTTGCCCCTTTGATTTGAGAACTTCAAAGGCCTCGTTTTGACTCATGCCTTGGAGAGGGGTGTAGACACGATCATTTTGAGATCTCTTGCCTTAAGGTGGAGGAACCCTTTTGTAATTCCCCTTGTCGGTAGTGACGGCGTTGACCGAAGCCTCTTTTGTGGAGTTAGAGGCGGCCTTGTAACGGAAGCTAGGAGCACTTTTCTTGATCTCTTTGAGCAACTCGTCCATTCGGATTCCTGACTCATATATTTGAGAGAAATCCGCATAGCAAGCCCCACTTAGGTGGGTGCGAAGATCAATTTTTAGACACTTAATAATGATGTCCATTTGCTCCTTGGTGTTAGGCCTCTCGACAATTTTAGCAAGCTTGTCATTCCACCTTCTTGTAAAGTCAATAAAGGACTAATTGTCCCTTTGGGTGGTATTCTCGAGCTCTTTCTTGGTCGGGAGATGAGTGGTGTTGCCTTGGTATTGACTCTTGAAAGCAAGCATGGCGGCGTCCCAATCAAGACGGATTGTGAGTGGGAGAGTTGCATACCAATCTTTTGCCGCCCCTTAAAGAGTAAGAGGGAAGCATTGTGCCATAACTTTCGGAGAGACCTTCTTCGGAACCATATCCCATATGTAAGTCTCGATGTGTGCCATGGGGCAAGAGTTTCCCTTGAACTTGCTGATGTCGGGCATCTTGAACTTGTCGGGGAGAGTGGCCATTGTGCTCATGAGAATAGATGACTGATAAAGGCTTGTGTCGGAGCCTTTCCCCATGTTGAGACCATTAAAGCGTTGGCCTATGTAGGCCATGATTGAATCAACCATCTTGTGATCACTGTTCTCGGTGCTCGGTTCGTCCATTTTCTTGGTACGGGCACTAACATAAGGGCTTTGAAACAAACCCTTAGTCCACTCGGACTCTTCATTGTTCTCTTTGTCTTTACCACTCAAAAGCTTGGTGAGCTTAGCTTTTCATTTGGTCCATTTCGGCCTCGTGCGCCTCCCTTTGGTTGTCAAGATGGGATTGCAAGAGGTCGTCTTTGTTTTGGGCCTCCTTATTGAGAGTGGAGACTTTCTCTTGGAGAAGTTGGACCATAGCTGAGAGTTGCTCGAGAGACATGGTGTTGTTGGTGTTGATGCTGTCGGAGTTGTTGGAGTGATCAATTCACGAACTAGCTAGTTTGCTGAATCTCGGTAGACTCTGTAAGTATCAATTGGACCTATATTGCAGAAGAGGCCCTTGTTAGTCTTGAGTAACACTTTCGGTCCATGAAGAGGCTTAGAACACACAGTGGGCACACGACTCAAAACCACATAAAGAAAAGACTTCTTTTTTTATATATATAAGTCAGAGGGACGGAGTCCCTTTTGAGTTTCTAAGAAAAATAATGGAATCGTCACACTAGTATATAGACCTTCTCGCGGTCCCATTTACTCATCGGATTCCACCACGTTTGTGAATCCTACACATGTCGGGATTAAACTAAATTAATGTAGTAAAGCATACATGCGGGGATGGATTTTTTTATTTTTGTCCATAATAATCACTTGGTGATGGAGTTTTATTTCGTCCATAACAACCACTTGGCATGTATGTTTTGAAGACATTAGTTTAGGGAAATCTCGGCACATGAAAACCGACTTGGTCACGGAGTGTTAGACCCTAACTAGAATTGTGTTGGCTTGTGCTCGGCTAATGAGAGGCTTAAGGTCACCCCTGGCATGTAGTCATGAACTATGCCACGGGCTGAGGTTTACCGCTTCGAAAGAGTAAAGGTCGTGTGGAGCTTGAAACTTCCTAGGACGGGCCTCGATGGGTTTGGGGTTATAAACTTGTGCGACTCGATAGTGAGCAATTGATAGGAATTTGTGCCTGTAGTGTGAGGTCCAACATGTGACAAAAAAAAAAATTTTTACTTTTTTTTTTTTTGAAAGAAAAGCAAATAAGCACGTAATTACAACTTTTGAATTACCCGTGTGACCGATAAAACAAAATACACAATAAAACAGTTAAGAGGTCCAAATCAGTCCATGATGCAGGCAACTGTGCCCACACCCCAATCATTCTGCTCTGTTCTGAAACTGTCCCTGTTTTGGAAAACCACCCAGAAGCGCGCGCCTCTGGCCTGTGTTACGGGAAGCGCGCGCATGGCGCAGTGTCTATGGGAGGCGCCCGCTTCTGGGCAAACCTGTCAGACTGTCAGAATTTGGACTCAGGGGATTGCCCTGGTCCTGAATATTCATTGTGACCCCTGCAGAAATGATTAGTGTAGAAGAAAGAAGAAGAATAGGAAGAACATATGGGAGGCGGGCGACTCTGGTCCTTGATGTGGGACGCGCGCGCCATAGGCCAAGAAGGACAGGGGCGCACGCTTCCCCCATCAGAGACTAGAATGCCTAGAAAAATGTAGACTTTGAACAGAAAAGCAAGTTTAACCCTCAAACGTCCCCGGCGGAGTCGCCACTGTAGATACCCTGGGAGGGGGCCACGGCTTGGCTAGAGCGCGCGAGTCGTCCTAAGATGTCTAATCGTGTTTTAATTGTAGAGTCGCCACGTATGTTTTAGAGGAACATAAGAAAAACCTAATGTATAGCCTAAGTTTGATTACAAAAACAGAGATTCTTGTTATGAGGTTCGGGGGTTAGGTTACGAGATGGGAAGTACTTAAACACCCATCTCGCCCAACTAATGTTGGTCTTGCGTGTTCAAAGTCTACATATGTAAAATAATGTTCTTCCTATTCTTGATAATAATAAAAGGGGGGGGGGTTAAAAAGGGTTTTTGGAAAGTAGGGAGATAACTCCTTGACTAACTTCAATGAAGTGAAGTAGCCTTTGGTGTCATATTCTAAAATGGTTTGGGTGATTGCACGTTTGATCAAACTAGAAGAGAAGGAGGAGGGATGAAGTAGAGAAAAGAGTAGTCTTTTACCTAAGCTTCAAAATGACTTCAAGTATTTCTTGGGAAATTGTCTTTGGAAATGCATTGAGTGTGTTTGTGTATAGTTTTTGTAGAGAAGAGAATTTTTCGGTCCTTTGAAATGGTGGAGAAGGGAGGCTTTTATAGTTGTAAAACATATGTTTTTGGTGCCAAAACTCAGTCACCAAGAAATATTTCCCGGGTAAAATCATGTAAAATGAGCAAGGGAGGGATTCTTGGACAGAAATCTGTAACTGACGCCCAGAGGCGCGCGCTTCCTACCTCGGGGGCGGAAGGCGCGCACGTCTGGCTCCTATGGTCGGAGGTGCGCGACTCAGAGATGGCCTTTTTGACAGAATGGACTAGAAAGTCAGCCCTGTTATTCAGTTTAGTCCTTAAACTTAACGAAGTCAGTCAGGAACTTAACAGAAGTAACAGAAACTAACGAGAAACACTTATAATAGGGGGAAACACAAGATCAACCGTGCAATCGGGGTGAGCGGTCCAAGGCGGGGTGTCTACAGAGTGACCACATGAATATTCTTTTCTTGTTGTAATTTGACTCCCGAACCCAATTATTCTCATAAATGGTTTTTTCCAATGTTTTAACTACAAATAAAACAACGTGGCGACTCTCAATTTTAATCACGCGTATTCACAATTATTATGCTCATTAACTGGTGGTTCAGCCATTGATTTGTCTTTATACTTCTGCCAATTTAACTTCTGTATGTCGTCAAGAGATTGTTCCAATGCAGGATGCAAGGAACGACGACCAAACATACACTACCTAAACAACTTATTAACCAAATCAAGTCCCTGGCAACGGCACCAAAAACTTGATGGAGAAAATCTCCTTCTAATTAAAACCTAGCAAGTGCACTAGTTACCGCTGTAGTAGTATGCACACGCAAGGGTCGAATCCATAGACTAGATTGGAAAACAAATATGTTTTAAAACAGAAAATAAATAAGAGGTTTTAGTTTGATTGTTTATTAAACTACTAAAGCCAAAAATAAGTTTAAACTAAGGAAACAATTAAAAGAAAGATTTAATCAGGATTAACGAAGGGATTCACGGATTGGGTTCACAAATACTTTGACTCTATGCTTGCTCCTAATGATAAGATCAATCTCATTCTTGGGTTCATTCATAAAAGTAAAAAGTGGGACGGTTTGGTCGCCGGATTGCAACTACTATTCCTATCAAATTATACTTTGCTATCACGTCCATATAATTTTCCAAGAATTTATGAAGAACTAAATGAACCTAGATTCTTTCGATTTCAATCACGATTTCATTTGAATCTAATTATCAAAGTAGTGGTTAACGTATCAATGCCCGAGTCACTGTAGCGATCAATACCCAGAAATTCTAAAGCTAATTTATATCTTAACATATAATTGAAACTAAAGAATTTAGCATAAAGAATATTTTGATAAACAAAAATTAAGATTGAATGGAAGAATTAAACATATAGCATAGAGATCTAGTATTTGTTAATAACAATCCATGAATCTAGATATTTAGCTACTCATACTAATAAAATCAAGAATAAGAAATAAATTAAAGAACATCAAAACCTGAATTGAATCGATTAATCCTTGATTACAACCTTGAATCTTGAATAAAAGTATGAATCATAAGATAACTAATGCCTGCTGTAGTTTTGTATTCATACTAGGGTAAATAGGGTTACAAAAAAGAAAACCAATCAATATCCTTGTGAAATTAGGAAACTGAATCTTCTCTGCCCGTCACATGTGTGCAGCCGCCCACTTTTGGTTGTGCGGTCGTCCTTTCCATCAGAGTTTAATCTGGCCTTTGGACTTGGGGACTGTGCGGTCGCCTAGAATGATATGTGCGGTCGCCTAAATCATCTGAGAAGAAATTGGGCCTTTTGTAATCAAAGTGCGCGACTGTCCAAAAGGAATGTGTGGCCGCCCACTTCTCTGGTCTGCTGTATTTCTTCTTTTCTCTTCCTTTCTTGGATCAACTTCGCCCCATACATTTCTTGATGTCCATAGAGTCACATAACATGACAATTAATACCTATTCCATGTCTAAACATATATTTCCACAAAAGCCTTAAAAACACGATAATCTCAAGAATCGAGCATAAGTTAAAGATTTTTCTTTAACAATTGTATTGAAAAGTCATGATCAATGTAAACGATTTTTGAAAGTACTTATATATAAATAAATATCGGGGCCTTTTTTTACATATTAAGGCCTAATTTTTATATTAGCACAGGCCCTCAAAAATTATAGAGACAGACGTGCAATATGATATGGATTCAGATCAAATACAATCAATTTATTTGAGGATAAATAAGAGTGCAGACACATTAAACAAATGAGAAGTACTGATTGAAAAAACACTTATTGAACCAAACCACAATAATATAATATTCACTCTCAAAAACAGAAAACAAAATATAATTCTTCCACCCAAAGAAATAGAAAAGGTAACCCTTTCCTTTTAAATTTTGTGTTTCAACCCTTTGTAGGGGATTTATTGAAAACTATAACATCATCCAGTGTTCCATATCAAACACAGGAACATCATACCTTATTGATACTTATATGGCAAAACATTTTATTAATTGTATCCAACAGACTTGTGTTAAAACAAGCCTTATTCAATAGGTTTGATGAGGCCAACGTCTATGTCTTTCGTGAGGTTTATGAACATGTCCAAAAGTGTATCTGGGTCATGAATACTCTCACTCAGCTTTTCATATTCAATTCTCCATTCCACAGAATTATTCTCATCACCATTTGTTTCGACATGGAACATTATAACCATCTTCTTGTACTGCTCCAACAGATCCCCTTCAATAATATTGAAGGAGATAGACTTCTTCTCATCGTTTATGTTTGCAATAATCTGTTTTGCTACCCTATTTTTCCCATCTGTGACTCAAAATCAAGAACATGTATCAATATTGTCAATTTAGAGTCTAAAGTTTAGAGGGTGTGTGCAAATCAGGGCCTGATGTTCCAATATTGTCAATTTAAGGTCCAGAGTTACAACGTTAGTTAGGGGTTTTCTAACAGAACTTTTAAAAAAAAATTGTCAAGTCAAACCATGATTAAAATATTACCCCCAAAATTTTGAACCTAAATTGACAATATCCCCTACACTTTGTACCCTTAATTGACAATTTTTTCTATAATTTCGTCGAAAACCCCCTATCTCACTAACATTGTTAACTTTGGAGTTTAAATATACAAAATTGAAATATCAGACCATATTTGTGGCACACACACACCCTAAACTTTGGACCTTAAATTGTCATTTCCGCTTTCCAGAAAGTGGTAGAACTTTAATTTTGGAAAAAATATATATTTCATGAATTAAAAAAGAAATTCATTTAAATGTCACCACACACATACTACTTTTAGATAGAGATCAAAGAAATTAGAGATGGCATTGACCTTACCATGAATATAGTGCCAGGAAATGACGGAACCAACATTTCCATCACCTTCAAGCAGATCACAAGCATGCATTCTCATAGGGCTAAACTTCTTTATTTCATGTGCTCTATGCCTCCAGATGTTATAGAATGCATCTGCACTAGACTTGATACCAATACAAGCAACCCTCTTTCCAGTTAAACTTAAATGTCCAGCTTCCATATATTTAGTGACATTTATAAACATCTCCATATGTTTATCAGGGTCAGGAAAGCTCTCGTCCAGCTTCTCGTATTCCACCGTCCATGTCACTAAGTTGTCATCGCCACTTTTCTCGACATGAACAGTGATTTGTATGGCCTTGTATATCTCTAGGAGAGGCCCTCCAATCATCTTGAATGAAATCAACTTCCTCTCCTCATCCACATCCGTAATAATCTGCTTGTCCGCACCATATTTCCCGTCTTTCCATCGTTACGATCATAAAAAAAAAAAATCATTAAAATAATCGATGGAATAAAAAATGATAGTTTGGAATTTAATTTTCAAACATGTTTAAAAAAGGATAATTTGATGGTCTTACCACAGAAATAGTGCCACTCAATGACACTGCCAACAGTTCCATATTGACCTTCATGCAATTTACAGTCTTGTACATTATCAGGACACAGATGCTTAAGATGGTGTGGCTTCTCCCTTAAGAGCTGATGGAACACATCAACATTGGACTTAATAGGAATTTGGGCAACCCTCTTTCCCGCTAAACTCATCTTCTCTATCTCACACTGTATGAATTTCTTGAGAGCAAATTGGATTATGGTGATGAGATAAATTATACATGAGTTGCTGTTTATATAGGAGAGATCTCTAGCCAGCTTTAACCTTTTCTAGTTCATACTTTTTACAGTTCATTAGAAAATAGCTTATGAGCCAGATGGTTCATTTTCGTACTTATTATCATGATAATGAGTGGACGTTTCAATGGGTCTAAATGGCCCACTAAAGACTTTCATGTCCATTTTTTTGGTTAATAAATACAATACTTTCATACTTCTTCCAACCCAAAATAATATTTTCATTTTTAACAGTTCTACGAATGAACTTAAACAACAATTTTAGGTTGATTTAACTATATTAATGAAAATTCATAACTGTTTATTGATAGACCATCAAGAATACTATCAATAACAAGTTTTAGGTTTTCAATAAGGTAGTTAAATCGTTGCTCTAAGTTAATTTATAGTGATTGCTGAAAAAGTGGAACAATTATTTTAAAACGGAGGGAATATATCCGGCTATCACTCTCTGTATTTGTTTCCTTGGTTGAGGTGTTCCTCTTCGGTTTCTGATATTTCCAGCATTCATTTTCTCTATTTATTTCATTGGTTGACCAATAGGTATGTTATAATAAAATCTGTTCTAAGTCGACATGAAAGATGAAGAGAAATACTCCCTTTGTCCGAACGATGGGGTGTGGGCACAATTGCCTGCATCAGATTTGACTTGGGCCTCTGGACTGTTTTATTTTATGTTCTTTTATCGGTCACACGGGTGATTCGAAAGTTGTAAATTATGTGCTTATGTGCTTTTCTAAAAAAATAAAAATAAAATAAAATATTTTGTCACTTGTTGGACCTCACACTACGTGCACAAAATTCCTATCAATTGCTCACTATCGAGTCGCACAAGTCCATAACCCCAAACCCGTCGAGGCCCGTCCTATGAAGTTTCAATTCAAGCTCCACCCGACCTTGACTCTTCCGAAGCGGTAAACCTCAGCCCGTGGCGTAGTTCATGACTTCATACCGGGGTGACCTTTAAGCTTCTCTTTAGCAGAGCACAAGCCAACACATTCTAGTTAGGATCTAACACTCCGTGACCAAGTCGGTTTTCATGTGTCGATATTTCCCTAAACTAATGTTTTCAAAACATACATGCCGTTTCCAAGAGAAACAAGTGGTTATTATGGACAAAATAAAAATCCGTCCCCGCATGTATGCTTTACTACATTAATTTAGTTTAATCCCGTCATATGTGGGATTCACAAACGTGGTGGAATCCGATGAGTATATGGGACCGCGAGAAGGTCTATATACTAGTGTGACGATTCCACTATTTTCTTAGAAACCCCAAAAAGGACTCCGTCCCTCCGATTTATAAAAAAAAATCATTTTTCTTTATGTAGTTTGAGTCGTGTGCCCACTGTGTGTTCAATCCTCTTCATGGACCGAAAGTGTTACTCAAGACTGACAAGGGCCTCTTCTTCAATTTAGGTCCGATTGGTACTTACCGCATCTACCGAGACTCAGCAAACCGGCTAGTTCGTGAATTGATCACTCCGACAACTCCAACAGCATCAATGGCCGGTCCTTCTGCAAACGACTCCAACACCAACAAAACCATGTCCCTCGAGCAACTCTCAGCATTGGTCCAAAATCTCCAAGAGCAAGTCTCCACCCTCAACAAGGAGGCTCAAAACAAAGATGATTTCTGGCAAGCCCACCTTGACAATCAAAGGAAGGCTCATGAAGCCGAAATGGACCAAATGAAGGCTAAGCTCACCAAGCTTTCCAAGGGAAAAGACAAGGATGACATCGGGGAATCCGAATGGACCAAGGGTTTGTTTGAAACCCCGTATGTTAGTACCCGCAACAAGAAAATGGGGGAACCGAGCACCGAGAACAAAGATCACAAGATGGTCGACTCAATCATGGCCTATATCGACCAATGCTTCAACGGTCTCAACTTGGGGAAAGGCTCCTGTCGGGTTTCCTATCAACATGCGCAGGGGAATAAGCATTAAAATTTTCTAGAAACTCTGATATTAAATAGGCTTGATTAAGAATTCTAGGAATACTAGGATTCTTGAAGTGGGACTTTCTATTTTAGGAAACCTCTTATTTTAGGAAACTTTCTATTTCGGGAAACTTTCTAAATTGGGAACCTTCTATTTTGGGAAAGAATCTGAAATCAATTTAGGAGTCCAAAGAAATACTTAGGAGTGAACCTTAAGTATTACATTGATGCATTTTGTTGGTGTTTAAAAGATGTTTTGGTAATCATTCGTATCTTTAAGATTATGGTCACTAATTGTGGTAATGTCATGGTTGTAGGCCATGAACGGAGTTGAGAAGAACTTGAAGATGAACTCGCTAGGAAAGAACGTGGCCAAAGTGGTTAAGAGGTACTCTCTTCGGATAAGGAAGTTGAATAAGACTCTGAAGAAGGAACAAGCTAAGGGAAGGATTACTTTGAACAAGTGGCTGCTTGCAGAAGGAGCACTAAGAGACACTAGCAAGCAATTAAAGGAAAGAAAGGAAGAACTAATGGGATTTAGAGAGTGGGCTGATATATTATGTGATGATGTGCGAAGCTACTACTTTGCATTGAAGGAGGTAGACCCACAAATGGCAACAACTTTAATGGAAGAGAGTAGAAAGAGGGCAGGAAAGCTAAATGGAAAACATGTGGTAATCAAGGAAGAAGCCGAGGAAATGGAGGTTAACATGGAGGGCAATGAAGCTGCCCCAATGCTTGTTAAGGATAATGAAGAGATAGTGGAGGTACCAGTTCGTAGGCCTAGAGGAAGGCCCAGAGGTTCGAAGAAGGCACCCAAGGTTCCTAGTGGAAGACCTAGGGGAAGGCCAAGGAAAAATGCAAACCTTTGAATAAAGAGTAGAAGTTGGATATTCTTTTATTTCTTTCATAGTGTTAGTAAGTAGTTATAGTTAGAAGTTTAGTTGGAATTTTTCTTTCTTAACTATTGGATTCTGGAAGTTTTTATTTAATAAATGTATTGAAGTTATTCATTAGTAATTGATCCTGATTATCTGTTATGTTTAATTATGGGGTGTAATCTAGTAGAACAAGAAATATAGGTCGAGAAAATACCTTAATTAGAAAGTATGGCCATGAAAGCGGCCAAGTGGGAATAGTTTTGGTCTAGTAGAATGACTGAAACAAAACTGTGAATGACTTCATGGTAGTAGTTAACTGTAGAAATAATTAGCATAGATTGATGACCAGCTTTGTATGGTAAAAGGTCTAGTGAATTGGCCTCTAATGAATGAATATAGCCTAGTAAATGGCTAGAACTAGAATAAATATGGAAACTTTATATTTTGGGGACGGCCCTATGTATGATAGTGTTTAGACGTAGTAGCCATGCATGTGTAATGTAAATAATGCGTTCTCCCCTACGATATTAACCTAAGAATAATCTTATTCAGATGGCTGGAAGAGGATCCGGAAGAAACGCTAACGCCGAGGGACGAGTTGACCCTGATATGGCGAATTTGTTTAGAACTTTGAATCAAACCGTGGCCGGCATTGGGCAAGTTATGACGGCATTGACTCAACCACAGCAGAACCCACAAGTTCCTATGAGGGATCCACTAGAACTCTTTCAGAAACGGAATCCGGAGTCATTTTCGGGCTCTAAGAATGAGAAACCAGAAGACTGGGTGAAAGACATGGAGAAAGTTTTCGAAACTCTGGATTGTACTCCAGAAAGGAAGGTGGTGTTGCCACATTCATGCTTAAGGGACAAGCCCTGAAATGGTGGGAAGGAGAAAAGAGAGCTGCTACGGCTGTGGTGATGCTGCGCTTACTTGAGATGGATTCAAGCGCATTTTCTATGCAAAGTATTATTCAATGAGCGTTCGAAATGCTAACGTGGCAGAATTCATGACTCTAACCCAAGGAAGGATGACCGTGGACGAGTATTGCGAGAAGTTCACAGAATTGCTAGAGTTTTCTCCGGCGTTCTTCGATAATGATGAGCAAAAGGCCCGGAAGTTCGAACTTGGTCTGAGTGACCGAATCCGCTACAGAATTACCCCACTGATGTTGCCAACGTATGATCAGGTGTTGGACCGAGCTAAGATCGTGGAAACTGAAGCGGACAATTATCGGAACAAAAAGGATGAAAAGAAGAAGACGACTGAAAGGGAACCTACCAAAGGAAGCTGGAATAAGAATGAGGATAACAAGCGCAAGATGAGTGATGATCGTGAGAAAGATGGTACGGCTAACAAGTACCCTAATAAAGGTCAAGGAAGCCGTAGAGATGGAAAAAGAGAAGATGCCAAAGGGCAAGGCTCAGATGTGAAATGCCAAGTATGTGACGGGAGGCATAAGACTGAGGGGTGCTGGTACAAGGAGAAGAAATGCTACAATTGTGACAAGATGGGACATCCCCATTGGAAGTGCCCGGAACCAAGGAGGGACAACAAGGCCAAAGGAGCAAAGGACGACAATAAAGGAAAAGGTGGAGGTAATGGACGTGTCTTCACTATGACAGCTAAGGATGCACGCGCCACTAATGATCTCGTGGCAGGTACGATACGACTCTACTCTCGTAATGTTCGTGCATTGATTGATTCTGGTGCTACTCATTCTGTGATAAGCACTCATCTAGAAAATAAAATGAAATTGGTCCCTGAAGTGCTAGAGCATTCGTTAGTAGTAGATACGTTGACTAAAGACTCGATTTCTATTACTTCAGTGTATAAGAGATGCCCTTTAGAATTGAACGATAGGAAATTCGAAGTCGACCTTATCAGTTTGAAGATGGATGAGTTTGACGTGATCCTAGGGATGGATTGGTTAGAAGCCTATCATGATCATATAGATTTCTTTAGAAAGGAGGTTAAGTTCAAGCTACTTCTGGAGAAGAGTGTTGCTTTAAAGGTACGAGACCTAAGGCTCCATCTAACATCATTTCAGTCATGAAGGCGCGTAGGATGTTAAGAAAGGGATGTGAAGGATTTCTGGCGTATGTGAGTACCACTAATGCCAGGGAGGTAACCATAGAGTCGCTCTCAGTGATCAAGGACTTCAAGGATGTATTTCCAGAAGACTTGCCTGGGGTACCACCTGAAAGAGAAGTTGAGTTTTCCATCGATTTGGTACCAGAAACTACACCAATATCGAGGGCACCGTATAGAATGGCTCCCCTAGAACTGAAGGAATTGAAGGAGCAACTACAAGAATTACTGGACAAAGGATTGATTCGACCAAGTGTTTCGCCATGGGGCACACCGGTTCTATTCGTAAAGAAGAAGGATGGGACGATGAGGTTGTGCATCAACTATAGGGAATTGAATCGTGTGACGGTGAGGAACCAGTATCCGTTACCAAGGATCGATGACTTGTTCGATCAGCTTCGTGGAGCATGTTACTTCTCCAAGATAGATTTGAGATCTGGTTATCACCAGCTAAGGGTGAAGAAGGAAGATGTAGCAAAGACAGCTTTTAGAACTAGATACGGCCATTATGAATTTGTAGTGATGCCGTTCGGATTAACTAACGCACCGGCAGCGTTTATGGAACTAATGAACAGAATATTTCAAGAGTTCTTAGATACATGTGTGATCGTATTCATCGATGATATTTTGGTGTACTCAAAGACTAAGGAGGAACATGAGGAACATTTGAGGTTAGTGTTACAAATCCTACGGGAACAAAAGTTGTATGCCAAATTTAAGAAATGTGAATTTTGGTTGGAGGAAGTGGCATTCCTAGGGCATGTAGTGTCGAAAGATGGGATTGCTGTGGATCCAACAAAAATAGAGGCTATTGTAAAGTGGGAGAGACCAACTACAGTAAGTGAGATAAGGAGTTTCTTGGGACTAGCAGGTTATTATAGGAGATTCGTGGAAGGATTCTCTAAGTTGTCCTTACCACTTACCAAGTTGACGCAGAAAGGAGCCAAGTTCGTTTGGTCTGATGAATGTGAGACAAGTTTCGAGGAATTAAAACGACGTTTGGTATCTGCACCAGTTCTTGCACTACCATCAGGCACCGAAGGATTCGTGGTTTATAGCGATGCTTCACTTAAAGGATTAGGTTGCGTATTAATGCAAAATGATAAGGTGATAGCTTATGCATCCAGGCAATTGAAAAACCATGAGAAGAATTACCCTACACATGACTTAGAATTAGCAGCCGTGCTATTCGCCCTGAAGATTTGGAGACATTACTTGTATGGGGTTACATGTAAGATTTTCACGGATCATAAGAGCCTTAAGTATATCTTTACGCAGAAAGAACTCAACATGAGACAGAGGAGATGGTTGGAATTGCTGAAGGACTATGATTGTACGATCTTATATCACCCTGGTAAGGCCAATAGGGTAGCAGACGCATTGAGTAGAAAGAATAGTGGGACGTTAGCAACACTGATTTCTAAGGAGAAGAGTATCTGGGATCGCATGAAGATTACTAACCTGGAGGTTGAAGTTAAAGGGTATTTGGCACAAATGAGCGTTCAGCCAACGCTTATGGATAGGATTAAAGAAGCTCAAGGAGGAGACGAAGAATTAAGGAAGGTACTGGAAAGTATAGCTAATGGGAAGGCGAAGGAATTTCGTGTAGGAGAAGATGGAATCCTGAGGTATCAGTCTAGAGTATATGTACCTGATAATGAGAATATCAAGAGGGAAATTTTGAAAGAAGCCCATTGTTCGAGATTTTCTGTACACCCTGGGAACACGAAGATGTATAGGAATCTAAGGGAATCGTTCTAGTGGAACAATATGAAGGGAAAAGTAGCTGAGTTTGTTTCAAGATGTTTAGTATGCCAGCAAGTGAAAAGTGAACACCAGAGACCGGCAGGATTGCTTCAGCCACTGCCTATTCCCGAATGGAAGTGGTAGCATATCGCGATGGATTTAGTAGTGGGTTTGCCAAGGACGCTGAAAGGGTATAACGCAATATGGGTGATAGTTGACCGACTCACCAAATCTGCTCATTTCCTGGCAATAAAGGTAAGCGATTCGCTGGAAAAGTTGGCAAAAGTCTACATAGATGAGATTGTAAAATTACATGGAATACCAGTCTCGATTGTGTCTGACAGAGACGCTAGATTTACATCAAAATTCTGGAAGAGTCTGCAAGGAGCGTTGGGTACCGAGTTGACAATGAGTACAGCCTTCCATCCGCAGACCGATGGGCAATCAGAAAGAACTATTCAAACGCTGGAGGATATGTTGAGAGCTACGTCATTGGATTGGCAAGGAACTTGGGATGAACACTTGCCGTTAGTAGAATTCGCTTATAATAATAGTCTTCATGCCAGCATTGGTATGGCACCGTACGAAGCGTTGTATGGGAGGAGGTGTAGATCACCGACGTGTTGGGATGAAGTTAGTGAGAGAAATATAACCGGACCAGAACTTGTGCAAGTGACTGCCGACAAGGTTCTACAAATTAGAAAATGGTTATTAACCGCGCAAAGCCGACATAAATCGTATGCTGATCATTGAAGACGCGATTTAGAGTTCCAACTGGGCGACCATGTCTTTTTGAAGATTTCGCCAACCAAGGGAGTGATGAGATTCGGAATCCGTGCGAAGCTGAGTCCGAGATATGTGGGACCATTTGAAATCTTAGAACGAGTTGGGACCGTGGCATACAAGTTAGCCTTACCGCCTGTTTTAGCAGGAGTTCACAACGTGTTTTATGTATCTATGCTGAGGAAGTATATTCCTGACCCAAGCCATGCAATTGAGTACAAGCAACTGAGGATGCGTGCCGACCTGAGTTATGACGAAGCACCGGTAAAGATAGTGGATCGCAAGGATCAAACTCTGAGGAAGAGGGTGATTCCTTACGTAAAAGTTCAATGGAGCAATCACTCGGAAAGGGAAGCGACGTGGGAGCTCGAGAGTGAGATGCGAGAAGCATACCCCGAGTTATTCGCTGCTTAAGGTACGTTTAGTTTGGAGGACCAAACCCTTTTAAGGAGGGAAGAGTGTAATAACCGGCCTTTTGGCCCATTATTATTATTATTTTCTTTCTTTTCTTTTATATTAAATGCTTTGTGATCGGGCTCATTAATAAAGTAATGAGTTGGGACTAGTAAAGAGGGGCCCAATCTAGTCAAACTTAGGAAACCTTTTTGGAATAGGAAAAGGAAAACCCTAACTATTTAAACTCTCTTTAAACTCTCTCCCTACCAATTTGTGTCAAACAAAAACCCTAAAGAAAAGATAGAGAGGAGGAGAGAGAGAGAGAGACCCGAGAGAGAGAGAAGAAGGAGAAAGAATGAGAAAGAGAGAAGGAAGAAGAAGATCCAATCCTTTTTCCCCTTCGAAGGTAATTCCCTCATCTCTAAACTTTAATTCTTGGGATGGGTATCACCTAGGAATTTAGAATCGAACTTAGAACCCTAACCCTAAATTGACAAAACTAGGGTTTAAGGTTACCTCTTTGAAAACCTCTTTAATGGAGAAATTTGGAAATAAAATAAACGTGCATGCGTACACCACCACGCCGGCTGGCGGCGGCGACGGCGACTGGCGGTTGTTGACTGTCGGAGTGTGTGTGTGTGTGTGTGTCCGTGTGTGTGTGTATGTGCGTGTGTGTACAGTGCGTGAGTCGTGCGTGTGTGCAGTGTGTGTGTCGTGTGTTTGTGCAGTGTGTGTGTGCAGTGTGTGTGTGTATGCCATGTGTGTGTGTGTGTGTGTGTGTGTGTGTGATGTGTGTGTCACAAATTAGGGTTGTAAATTAGGGTTTTGTGTGTGTGTTATTCTAGGTGTGTTAGTGTGTGAAAGTCAACTAGAATAGTGAAAGTCAATGCTGGAATAGTAAAAGTCAATGCTGTGAATAGTGTTTTCATGAAATTAAGTCAACTTAAGACACTTGGATTGAAAGTAGACTTTTACGTAAAACCTAAGGGTATGTTGAGAAAGTTATGAAGGGTAATGTAAACCCTAAACTAAAGAAAGACCTTAAAAAGGAGTTTAAGATATAAACTCATAAGGTTAAAGATAGAAAATGAAGTTGGGGACGGGGATAAATATTACTCTTGTCCTAAAAGTAGTATCTTTACGTGATTGTAGATTGTACGCAAGAACCCGCTAGAAGTCAACGCTAGCAAGGTAAGGGATTACGTTCCTAAGTATCTTGAATTCTTTATTCATTGGAACTCTATAATTCTTTCATGAATGCTATATGGTCCATAGCACTTGAACTCCACGTTAATGAACGTCTTTTGTATATCTTATCTATGACATGTTTTGGTCGTAGGGAATCTTAAAATATTTGAAATTGTATGTGCTCTCGATTAGGGAACACTATTTTGGAAAGTATGCTATATCTAATTGCAACAGCTGCATAGTCCCTGACTACTAGTCCCTGAAAAGGACTAATGTGGAAACTGTCCTAGGAAATGGACTAATGGAAATAAGTCTAGTTAACTACTTGTAACTTAGACTTTGTGGAACTCTAGATTATCATGATAACTCTAAATAAGGGAGCACCCTGAAAAGGTGTAAGGTCTCTTATTCACTTAACACCCTGAAAAGGTGTGACACCCTGAAAAGGTGTTTGGAACTTGGAATTGACGGAATGGAAATAGGACCACCAATCTTTGAGTAGTTAACTGTATTCGTTATATGCAGTTAGTATTTGAAATGATATCCGATCTTTGAAATTATCAATTGAGTCCGTTCTTTCGGTCACTTCTCCTTAGCTATCAGAGAAGTCCATATGAACTTACTGAGCATTGTTCGCTCACCCTTTCTCTAATAATCTTTTTCAGGTAATGACTTAAAGAAGTAGAAGGATCGCTAGATGAAGCTGTCCGTGTCAGTTATATTAAGACTTTATGGTTATTTTGTTTAACTAGTGGTTGTACTGGCTTGAAGACTTAGCATTTAATTTCGCTTCCGCATTTATGGTAGAATTGATGGTTGAGACTAGCCGTTGGGCTATTTAAGTTGGATTTTGTAAGACAACTGTTGGTATTTCCATGATTTATGGATTTGTTTACTTTATGAAAATCTGGGTCGTTACAAGGGCCAAGTTCAAGTCGAGCTCGTTTGCTTTGTGGATTGCCTTTGATGATGGCCTATTTCCATTCAGGCACCTCCCTGAATGGAAATAGGACCACCAGCTCGATGATTGAACACGTGAAACGAACTGGGTGATGGGTTGATTTCATAGTATGTAATCTCTATATTTTTGGATCATTTTTTAGTGACTTTTGATGTAATTTAGAGAGATTGTGATGTAATCTTTAGTCTATGATGTTGATGAACTTTGTGAGAATTTTTTATGTTTTGAGACACTTTTTAGTACTTTTATAGTGTATTGCAAAGTCACGAATGGTCAGAATGCTGAAGATTGATGATTGCTCGAGTCAAAGTCAAAGTCAACCGGATGATGAGCCACGTCGAGGAAGAGAAGAAAAAGCGAAGTGCACCAGTTTTTCATACTAGGCGCCCGCTTACCTCGCCGTTTTGGAGGCTACTTTCTGCCCATACCAGGCGCTCGCCTGGTACCCACCAAGCGCCCGCCTGGTCCCCCGACTGAGATACGGGATTTGTCTAATTTTTTGGATTGTTATCCTCTCCATATTTGGACTCCTCTATGATGTATTAAAGAGATAGGTTGTTAGTTTTAGATGGACTATGCATTATTTTAGTTTTGATTTCTAGTTTTCAAGTTTGTAATCAGGATTGAGATATTTTTATCATCATCAGGCGCAATATCCAGGTTTATGATTTCTTATTATTTTCTTGTGATTATTGTTATGTCGATGAGTAGCTATTTCCTCGTTCATGGATTGGGAGTAACGACTATCGAATCTCTATGCTAAATCTTGTTTAACTAATATCATTCTTGTTCTTGTTCATTGGAGTAGTTTTAACTCGTTTAGAGATTTCAACAATATAATTCGATATTATTGGTCTTTAAATTATCAGGATATAAATTGTTACACTAGCGTGGATGATTTATGCATTGACTGTATTCCATTGATTAGATTCAATTGAAGACCTAGCGGAAATCAAAAGAGTCTAAAATCTATTGTTCTTATGATCTTAATGAATTATTTATGTGTGTTGTTGACCTAGCGGAAAACATCATATAGAGGTAATAATAGGGTTGCAATCCGCACACCATACCGTCCCAACCCTTAATTAAGTGAACGATTTCTTGAATAAGTTTGGTAACTTTATTATTAAAAATAACATAGAGTGAAGATAGTTGTGAACTCCAATATGTGAATACCTGTCACCCTTGAATACAATCTTTGCGTTATTTTGCAGTCTAATTTAGTTTACTTTTCTTGCTTAGTAGTTAATTTAGTTTAACCAATCAAAAACAAAAACCCCCTGGTTACCTTTACATTAATTAAATATACTTGTTTTCACCAAGTCTCTGTGGTTCGACCCTTACAAACGTACATTGCTACTTCGGTAATTGTATACTTGCAAGGTTTTATTACACGTGGGATTTTTCTCCATCACTGGGTCTTGTGAAGGGCCTTTTGAGCCTCATTCGTTGTGTTACTGATCACGCCCATTTAGACGAGTTGATCATTAGGCAAGCCCATTAACCATTCTCGGGTTACTCCTTTCAAGAGTAATTAAGGAGAGAAAAGTTGTTGGGAGTGTGAATGTGAATGTGGGTCTCATTAAATAAAACACTTCTATTTTTGGGGTTGTCCTAATTCAAATAGGACATCAAAAATAGAAATTTGTACTAATTCAAATAAGACGGAAAGAGTATATATATATATAGCATTCTTTTTTTTTTTGAAGGAATATATATAGCATTCTTTAACATGTTTGAAAAGTCAAATGAAAATCATGCAGCGTAAAATTATAACCAGATCCCTAGTAGTTGTCTTGAATTTCAGTTCCTAAAGTTAAGCCTACACTTTACTCCAAAAAAAAAAAAAAAATATCCTTAAAATATTCCGAGTGGAAACTCCAAACACTAGCTGAGCCCAAGAGAATGCCAATGCCTATAAACAGGTAACATGTTCTGAGGAGGATTTTAATCAATCAGTCCCAATTTTAATTAGCAACTGCCACTATTATTCTTGATTTTGTTCATTAAAAGTTGAACTAAATTGAAAAGTGCAGCTGTAAAGCAAGAAAATTAGTACAATGACTTGGACTTATCATACAAAAGGACCTAATGTGGATCTTCCAGCCAATTAAATTAAGACTAAAACTCATGTGCGGATTGCCATACCCGTCTCATCCATGAGACGGGTCGGTTTTTGACCCGCCCGCCCGACCCACGAACCGGCTCCAGGACTCAGGGGTCGAACCTGCCACGTGGCAGCCTCTCATAGGCCCAAAAAAAAAAATTAATTTTTATATTTTTTTTGGTTTTTTTCGGTTTGTCAAAAGTAATAGTTACTATAACTTAATGTAATGATTGTATTCATATAAAGTAACAGTTTGTATACATAAAAGTAATACATATATACAGAAAAGTAACAGTGTTTTTTTCTATGTTTTCTTCGTTTGCCAAAAGTAATACTTATTACAACTAAAATGTAACGAACGTGTTACTTATATGTAATAATGTTTATACATAATTGTAACACATATGTATAGAAAAAGTAATAATTCAACCATTTACATTTTTAGAGCTAAAAACACTTGATTAGTGTTACATGTAAAAGTATTACATTATCTATAGAAATATGTTATAAATTCTTTTATTAAAGTGTTACATTTACTTGTACAAACAATTACATTCATATATGAGTTGTTACTTTTCAAATGTTACTTTCTTTCAAAAATTAAATCAAAATACACAATATTTTATATTTTTTCAAAAGCATTATTACATTTCAGTATAAATGATAATTACATTTAGATATTGTTTGGGTTACATGTAATTATAGTTAATATTACATTTGAAAAAATGGTAAAACTTGCTTTTGTTTTTGTAAAACAGTGTTACGTTTACTTATGAACAATGTTACTTTATATGTATACAGCCATTACATTAAGTTATGGTAACTATTACTTTTGGTGAACGGCTGAAAAGCCGAAAAAATAATATGAAACTCAAAAAAAAAAAAATTGAACCTCTAAGAGGCTGCCACGTGGCGGGTCATGCCCCATGGGTCATGGGTCGACCCGTCTCATGCATGAGACGGATCCCCTTGTTCTCATGGAGACCACCTCTTAATTAATAACAGACATAATAACTGGAAAAACATTTTGGAAAATAATGGAACTATGTAATGTACTATACCGTCGATCAGTTACGAAAAAGACAGCATGCTATTTAGTGACCACATAATGCAATGTACTTTTGAGAGATTTTTCAGATAATGCAACACGTTAATTTTATTAACAAATCCAATAAAAATGTAACACCGCTTACTAATTTAACAAAACCCTTCTCCCTAACTAACAGTTGTTAAACAAGAACACCCTTCTCATCTTCATCCCCAATTCTACTCTAACACAAAATCGAACCAAAAATCAAACTCAAAATCGAACAAAAAAAGAACCAAAATCCAACCAAAATCAAATCAATATCTAGTAATTTCGAACCCTAGGCAAAAATTGAATCGATTCCTAAGCAAATCCACCCAAAATCAAGTAATTTTGAACCCTAGGGTTCGAATCTAGTAATTTTGAGCCCTAGTAACTTCGACAATCGATTGTACAGAGAATCTGGGTAAATCGGGAGTTGCAGTTCATGTGGCAAGCGTCGGTGCGTGCAAAAAATCTCGCCGGAGTATCGCCGGCGAATGACGGTGGTGGAGGTTGCTGGGTTCATTTTCGATTTGGGTTTGAATTCGAAAATGGGGAAGTGCCTCAATGTAGGACCCACTTTCCATTTTAATATTTTGACTCTTTGGCATTGTTTAGCAATGAGTTGAAGGGGTGTTGAATGGGTTCAACACAATGGGATTTATAACCATTTGGACGCCAAGTGCCGATAGAGGCGCGTCGCGTGGAAGGCATTGTGACACTTGGTAATCATTCATTGGTTCATGGAATTTCCGATTTAATTTCTCATCCCAATTATTTGAGCTCAATTATTTGACAGTAGATGATTTTTTTTTACACCAAAATTCATAATTTTTTTCTCTATAAATAGATGCAAGTTTCATTTGATTTGGATACAAAAAAAAAAAAAAAACCTCTTTTTAGTGAAATGGATCCCAATAATAACCATTTCAACACTCAAAAAATCCTCATATTTTTTTTAAATTATAATTGATTATTATTATTATTATTTTACTAATCATAAAAATAAAGAATAGAAAATAAAATTTAAGTCATGGGGTATAGGATGATGAGTTTTTTGGTTAGAAAAAGTAATAATTGAATGTAACACAGTGCATATATGATTGTAATATGTTATATAGATGAATGTAACAGTTTATAGGTTAAATGTTCATTTTTTTAAAAAAAATAAAGAGTAAAAAATCATGAATATAAGCGGTTTTGTATTTCAATTGAATATAAAACCCTAAAAAAGTGTTACAATTGAAAAAAAAGGGTTACATTCATTTATTATAAAATATAACATTAGTTTAGTTGTCTATCTTATGTTACCTTTAATCATTTCAGCAAATTGCGGTACATTTTTGAAAAAAAAAAAGTGTTACATATGAGAAAAAAGTGTTACATTTCATTACAAAAAGTGTTACTTTTGCTGGCGAGCAAAAAATGGTCGGAAAAAAAAGTTGGAAAAAAAAAAAACGGCTTGGCTGCCTGTGAGCCGTCTCACGCCGTGAGACGTCCGTGAGACGGTCTCACAGGAGACCGCCCCATTTAATTATCTTAATGAAAATCCAAAACATGTTATTGATAATATTGTTGATGATGTGTCATTAACAAGTTTTAGATTTTCACTAGTACAATTGAGTCAACCTAAAATTATTGTTCAAAGATCCTTCGTACTAACGGCGAAAAAAGTGTGAAGATCATTTTTGTCTTGACCCCGACCCGTGGTCCTACTTGGACCCACGCTCGGATCACGAGCGGACGACGATTTAAAACTAATTAAATTTTTTTTGAAAACTTTACATAACATCATTTGAAAGTTTTGACACAAGGCCACCGGCCACTACGAATTTAGTTATATACAAACTTCACAATTTTCCCAAAAGTTTAACAAAATGAACCACTTAGTCATAACAAAGTTTTGACTACTACCCAGAAGGGGTTACATTTACATAATGTAAGCCAC
This sequence comes from Campanula takesimana, assembly GCA_026119855.1. Lineage (NCBI taxonomy): Eukaryota > Viridiplantae > Streptophyta > Magnoliopsida > Asterales > Campanulaceae > Campanula > Campanula takesimana. The sequence goes on from JAOWBW010000239.1 coordinate 694,758, forward strand.
TACCTTCCCAAAATAACCTCCCAAGTCGTCGCCCTTAACCGTGCTTATTGTGGCCTATTCCCTGGCCGCCTCGACCTAAGGAAAACAAATTTGAAAGGAACGGGGTGAGATAAAATCTCAGTAAGTTACTAAATGCAACTACATGGCATGGCATAACAATATGCAATAATCATAATATAATAAGGAGTAAACAACATTTAGCACATAACCACATAGGCTGAATGAAACACGTTACAAAGGATACGTGAGCTAAGGTTTAAACCCAAGGATATAAAATCTTCACAGCATCAATGAGTAGCACGAACGGCTGAAGCAGAGGTTCCGGAACCCATAATAACCAATCAATAACAAGGGGAAAATGACACAGAGTCATTACCCAAACACGGCGAAAATTCCCAAAGAGGAACTAGCCAACCCAACTATGGCCATATAGTGGGTCACGGGGATCAATAGACATTATAAGGAACTTAGCTCGGTGCCCTTATAATCTCTACATTACCAAACAAAGACACCAGCTGGACTTTTTAACTATTGCACAAACGGTGTATGACTTCAAAAGAGGAAATCATACTAGATACATCACAAAATGATCACAAGTCTCATAAAGAGTTTATCAACAATGTGCAACAAAACCATTTCTCAAATAATGAATTCCAATAAGGAAATACCATAAGACGTCACAAAAGTGAAATGCCAATCACATAACACTCCATCACCACATTCATAATAATACGCTCCTTACATAGCTTATATAGGCCTATGGTTGACCTATCATTGATCCGAGTACTTATTTTTAAGTTATGAACTTTTATGCTTAAAACAGGGTGCACGGCCGAGTCAACAAATCTGCTCGGTCGAGCAACACTACAATTTTGACACAAACCTTCTGAACCTGCTCGGCCGAGTCAAGGGAAGTGCTCGGCTGAGCACCACCTGAACTCAAAAAAAAACGCAGAAACCCAATTTCTTCCTAAACAAACTTTAACCCCAATTGCTACTTGGTTGAGCTCAAGGATGAATTCTAACTAGTTTATGGTCGTTTCCTTCACTACTATTACTCATTTAACACCATTAGAGACACCATTACACCACCACCAACAACAACAACAATAATCATCCTAACAAGAAAAGGGAAATCACCAAATGAAGCTCAACAACAACCCAACACCACAAACATTGCATTATATCATTATCAAATTACTACATGAACAGTTCTAATAAAAGGGGGTTAGTGAACTTACCTTGAATGGAGAATATTTTGAGTTCAAACCCACTTCTAAAATTGCTCTAATTGCTACACCCTTCAACCTAATTACCTTGAGGAGGTTAATTCTAGAAGAAGAAGAAATTAGAGAGGGGAAAATTAGAAGATGAGAATCCTTACCATGGATTTCTTGACATGCATGGAGAATGAGAAGGAGGATGGAGAATGGAGTTGGAGAGGAAGAAAGAAAGAGAAATATTGGGTGGAATTTTTCCTGGGAATGAAGAGGGTGGAGCCCAAATCAAGGTTTCCTCTTAAACAACTAAACCCCTCTAGTTAGCCCATGAACACTTACACCACTTGAGTTAATTTTACCCTAAAGCCCTTAAGGTTCTATTAACACATGTCTAACTCTTACTAATTTAATGATATAATACTTAAAACTCAACAATTAACATTGCAAGTATTATTTAACATAATATGCACACATATAATTTCAATAAATAATTCTAAGCATGAAATTGAATAAACATATAATAGTCAAAATAATAATTAAAATTAGAGCCCGGATTTGGAGTCGCTACAATTTGGGTCGGAAGAGTACTTGTTATTTTTATTCTGAAAAAAAATGTTGTTTAATAACTAATAAGTTTATGTTTATTTCATAGTAATTGTTGTTTTGCTATCATTCAAGCATTTTAGTATTGTTTACAAATGCATAATTTTATTTATGATTATGTAGTTGAAAAAATATTGGGGAAACTAGTTCCTGGATAAATTATAAAAAGTTATGTTTTATAGGGTTTAAGGTTTAAGGTTTGGGGTTTAAGTTTAGGTTTAGGGTTTCATGTAAGGGTATAAGGTAAAAAAACAGGACTTTTATAACTTATGAGGAACTAGTTTCCCCAAAACACACTCCTAAACAAAAGTTAAGGTTTTTTTACTCTAGGTAATTTTGTAAAGATAATTTTCCATAAAGTAAATGAGTACTTGTTATTATCAAATATGTCCAGAAAAATATTTTTGATCGTTAAATATAATTGTACAAACAATTCTTAAGTTTTTATTTAACATTAAAATGAATAAATTCTATCAAGTTTTCTAATTTTTATTCGAAAAATGAATAACAATACTATATTACAAAGGAATAAGTGAATAAGATTAAATTTGTCATAAAATAAATGAAAGAAATTATAACCATTTAGTTGTGGTATATCGAGCTGTAGGGAATTGATACAAGAACCCCCCACAATGGGTGTATAGGAAAGAAGCCTCAGAATGAAATTTTGTGCATTATATAAAAATGAGGAATATTGTTTTGAAATCATTAAAAAGATGAGTCAGGAATGGAAGATAATTGGTCAAGCCACAAGGTCACATTCGACCATGATTGTCGACATTAGTCAGCTAGTTGGAGCGGATAAGGTGGCTGCTGTTATTGGTACGTACGTAAATACTCTCTCCGGCTCATTTTAAACTTAAAAAAAGTGGACACGACAAAGAATTAAGATTATAATTTTTATATTATAAAATATAGATAGTGGGGTAAAGTGTTGTGAGTATAGAAAGTGGGTAGGGGAAAGAAAGTGGGTAGAGAATAGTTAGTAGATACTAATTGTTATGTAGGTCCCCACTAAATAAAAAAGTATAAATAACTTTCTTTTTTTGGATTTTAAAGTTTATAATTGAATACCCAAAAGAGAAATTTTTGAAGTTTAAAATGGGACGGGGGAGTAGTTATTACTCCATTCGTTTTTATTTTTTTGAAAGCGAATCGTTATTAATCAATCAAATAATACTCCTACTTTATGATTTAATTAAGGATCTTTCTCTTGCTCAAAAAAAAAAAGGATCTTTCTCAGAAATTTCTCGTACTGTGTAACACGTGGTTGGAACAACTGCTTGTTCTCAAAATTTAATTTATTTGATTTTCTATGATCAATATATAATAAATTAACTATATATTAATATTAATTTAATGATCTAAATAAGATTTATAAAAATAATAATTAATAAATTACTTAATAATTATTAATTATATTTTTTAAATTTTATTAAATTATTAATTCAACATTAATAATTAATTGGGTTAAACATAAATCATTTATAAAATATTGTATAATTAAATATTTTGAGACAAAGAGAGAGAGACATGATAGTTAATTAGTTTTGACCTGGCTATGCATGCTATACTGGCAATGGCTTTTGACCACAAGAAGAGTCTGGGGAAGTGACTTTACATTTGTACGACCCGCTTGAGGTTTTTTATTATTAGAATAAAGTGAAGTGATCCAATCAAAAATTGATACTATACTCTATCCGGTTTCGGTTAATTAGGATTGGTAATACTCACTTCACTTGGTCTTTCTTTTAAAAGCCCCCCCCCCCCCCCCAAATGATCTCACATTTGACTATTCAAACTTTTTAAAGATATGAACACTTGATTCACTAGTCATGTTTTGTTTGGGCACTTCCAAGCCTAGATTGTAGAAATGTGAAGATTTTTTTGGGAAAATGAAAAATGCCAAATGAAAAGATCATTTTGAAACGGAGGGAGCACGATTGAATTTGTTTTTGATGAGAGCAAAATTGATAATTTATTTTATGATAGAGAGAGTATTATTTACTTCTGTTTTTGAAGTATGTATTCACGTGCGAGTTTAAATAGTTTTTTTTTTTCATCACAAAATGAATGTCCGAACCACTACAATATTTGCTTATCCACTATACATTTTATAAATTAACACAATTGTCCTTTGTATTTTGAGGAGTTGATTGAGTAATTTAAGGAGAGACTTATATTGATCCTTTATATATGATAATAAAAAAATATAATTAGCTATATATCCATATCTATTTTGACTTAAAAATATTTTTACCATATTTTTTTAAAAAATTGGTTTTTTCATTTTACCACACTAAAAAATAAATTATTTCTACATTAAATTAAGTAGTTTTCATTTTATCTCATATTTATTTTATTTTCTATCTTTCCAGTGTAAAATAATCAAATTAAATGAGATTCGTCTTCTTTCAATTGTTTGTTAAAAATATCAACTAACAATTAATGAGAAAATACTATAGAAATGATGATTTTTTCATATTTTTAATATTCTTAATTAACAATGAAAAATATATCTTGTTAATGAATATCTCACGTAGTTTACTACATGAATCAATTAATTGTAATAAAAATATCAAAAAAAAAAAAATCAACATATTAAAATTTACAATAAAATATAAATTAATAGATGTACACAAAAAGAAAAAAATCAAATGCATGTTACTAACTTTTATTTCATGGAACAACTGCTTGTTCTCAAAATTAATTTATTTGATTTTCTATGATCAATATATAATAAATTAACTATATATTAATATTAATTTAATGATCTAAATAAGATTTATAAAATAATAATTATAAATTACTTAATAATTATTAATTATAATTTTTTAAATTTTATTAAAATTATTAATTCAACATTAATAATTAATTGGGTTAAAATAATCATTATAAAATATTGTATAATTAAATATTTTGAGACAAAGAGAGAGAGGACATGATAGTTAATTAGTTTGGACCTGGCTATGCATGCTTACTGGCAATGGCTTTTGACCACAAGAAGGTCTGGGGAAGTGACTTTACATTTGTACGACCCGCTTGAGGTTTTTTATTATTAGAATAAAGTGAAGTGATCCAATCAAAAATTGATACTATACTCTATCCGGTTTCGGTTACTTAGGATTGGTAATACTCCACTTCACTTGGTCTTTCTTTTAAAAGCCCCCCCCCCCCCCCCCCCCCCCCCCCCCCAAATGATCTCACATTTGACTATTCAAACTTTTTAAAGATATGAACACTTGATTCACTAGTCATGTTTTGTTTGGGTACTTCCAAGCCTAGATTGTAGAAATGTGAAGATTTTTTTGGGAAAATGAAAAAATGCCAATGAAAAGATCATTTAGAAACGGAGGGAGCACGATTGAATTTGTTTTTGATGAGAGCAAAATTGATAATTTATTTTATGATAGAGAGAGTATATTTACTTATTCTGTTTTTGAAGTATGTATTCACGTGCGAGTTTAAAATATTTTTTTTTTTCATCACAAAATGAATGTCCAACCACTACAATATTTGCTTTATCACTATACATTTTATAAATAACACAATTGTCCTTTTGTATTTTGAGGAGTTGATTGAGTAATTTAAGAGAGACTTATATTGATCCTTTATATATGATAATAAAAAATATAATTGCTATATCCATATCCTATTTTGACTTAAAAATATTTTTACCAATATTGTTTTAAAAATTGGTTTTTTCATTTTACCACACTAAAAAATAAATTAATTTCTACATTAAATTAATTAGTTTTCATTTTATCTCATATTTATTTTATTTTCTATCTTTCCAGTGTAAAATAATCAATTAAATGAGATTCGTCTTCTTTCAATTGTTTGTTAAAAATCAACTAACATTAATGAGAAAATACTATAGAAATGATGATTTTTCATATTTTAATATTCTTAATTAACAATGAAAAATTATCTTGTTAATGAATATCTCCGTAGTTTACTACATGAATCAATTAATTGTAATAAAAATTATCAAAAAAAAAAAATCAACATATTAAAATTTACAATAAAATATAAATTAATAAATGTACACAAAGAAAAAATCAAATGCATGTTACTAACTTTTATTTCATAAAACATATTTTCTAGCCATATTATAATTTTTAGCATATAATAATATACTTAATGAATATAACTAAATGAAATATTTTTGAGATAAAGAGAAACTTGACAAAATCTAAATTAATATTAGTGACATATTGGACAAATAATATTTGCAGAAAATTATTTTAAAAAATAATTATAATTATAATGAATATTACTGGACATATTGGACCAATAATGTTTGAAGAATGAATAGTATTTTATTTAAGGAAGTGATTTGAATAAGAAAATTTATTCAATATTTTAAAGAAGGTAAGTGTTTAAGGGGTAATTGTGTCAAAGACAATTTTAATTCTCCTAAAATTAAGTATTTGTAGTGGATGAGTATAATTTGTAGTGGCAATAGCCACTCCCTCTTATAAATTTTAAGAACACAATATTTATTTCTAAACCAATGTCCAATTTCATATTAAAAAATTTGAAAATCTCTACCACTTATACATTTGTGACAAAGATTCATATATATTTTTGTCATTTTTTTTCCAAACATTTAATTTTGCAAGTATAAAGAGATTTTGTGGAAAAAAATCTGGTATAAAAATATTAGAGACAATTTTTTTTCAAGAAAAGATATTAATTTTGGAACAAATTGTTTTTTTTTAAAATAGACATTCATTGATGGACATAGAGAGAAAACCTATAATTTAATGATGAAAACCGAATTCACTCTCATTATTGCATGTCTCTCTTACATACTTCATTTTGTGAACCAATTAATAATGTAACAAGCTTATTGCAAAAGTAAAATAGCAATATAAAAATGCTTTTAACAAAAAAAATTATCGCTTTGTTGTTTTTTTTCGAAAGAAAAAAAATAATTATCTCTTTTTTTTTCTTTCCAAAAAAAAAAAAAAAGCGATAATTATTTTAAATGACAATATTTTTCTAAAATCGATAACTAATTAAACAAAATTTTTTATTTAAAAGCAACAACTAATTTAGACTTGAGAGAATATAGTTTATTTGAGGTTATTTTGGAAGCCTTACCATCCCCATACGTACTTCAGGGGCGGGCGATTGGCCGAATAAATTATGAGGATACAGTGAAGTAACTGGAGGTGGAAGGCTTTCGTGTAGCCAAATTATGAATGCCAATTTTCTATATCTACTATAAAAAAACCTTGTAGATATGAGATTATTCTTTTTTTCTTAAAGAGAGTGATCACTTCTACGAATTTGTATTTTTAAATCTTGTTATTATTAATTAATTAGACATCAAAAATACTAATATTGTAATTTAATTTGTCATCCAATTTAGTGAAATTGTTATACATGTAACATTGAACATACAAATTCATCAAAGTAATCATACTAGTCATATTTTTATTTTTTTTATTTTTTATTTTTGAGCAAAGTCATATCTTTGTTTTTTGATGATGTCAATTATACTCCATTTGGTCCAAAATAACTATCATTTTTTGTCAAACAGATGTAAGTTTGACCAATAAAATTATTAAAATAATGATCCTATAAAAATTTAATTATTTTATTAAAAGTATTATGAATTATAATACAATGATAAATTTTAGATTTTTATTAGCATCATTATTTTTTTATTTAATTATTGATCAAAGATGCGTGTCTGATTAATCAAAAGCGATAGTTATTTTGAAAAGAAAAAAAAAACGGAGAAAAGGTGTTTGAAGGAAAAGAAGGTGTGAGGAGACCCCACATGCCATAATTTTGTGCCACAAATGAGTAAATCTACCAAAATGACCCGCGTACTACTCCAGAATATCATATTTACCTCCTTACTATTGAAACAACCAATCTAACATGCGTACTATTGATTAAATAACAAAATAACCAATATCGTTAAAAATGTTAGTGAAAATAAACGAGCGTTAGTTTTTTAACATCTATTACTATCAAAAATTTCAAATTACCCCCATAATCTAACAAAATTGTAACTCACTTACTTAAGTGCTAAATGACCAATTTACCCTTATTAGAATAGGGTTACCAAGTGATGAATACTTGTAAATGAACAAGTCTGTAAATTCAATTGTCAAGAAGAAATCATAAAAATTAGCAACCCAATATCACTCCATTTCCATCACCCCAGTTACACTTCCCCACCTGGCCTCCCACCCAATCCACCGCCACCTCCATTGCCTCTTTCACACCACCCTAACTCTTTCTACCAACTTTCACCTAAGCCAAAGATAAATTGGTTTTCACATTAGGCCGTTTCGCAAAGGCATCCCCCCCCCCTCTCCTCCTATCTCCATCGATGCTTCCATTTGATTTTTCTATCCCGTTTTCTCCGATTTCTCACTAATTCAACCAAATGGGTCTTCTCTCCGACTCCCAGATCTCTCCTTTACTGTTGTGAGGATTGAGGAGATACAAAGAGGTAAAGCAAAAGAAAGAAAAGATACTAATAGGGTAGATCATGAGTACGATTATTGTTCAAGATCGTGTTAATTGGGGATTCTGTGTCGACAAATCCAACATTTTGTCTAGGTTTACAAGGAATGAGTTCTGTTTGGAGTCTAAATCCACCATAGGTGAAACTGATTTGAAATTTCCAAGGTAAATGTCAAAGAAACGGGATCGGAGGCATCAACAATGATCCGTCGGAAAAGATGACGGGCTGACGGCGATTTCGGTGAGGGAAGGTCGGCAAAACGAGAAATTCCTAGGCGGAGAGAGAAGGTCGTGGGTGTGGGTGTGTTTCAGTATGTGCGTGTTTAGGAGGGTAGGGGAGCGTCGGGTTTTTGATTGGGGATGGGGTATTTTGAAATTTAGATTTAGTCTTTTGGAAGATTATTAAGGGTAAACTGATCATTTAGCATTTAAGTAAGTGGGTTACTATTTCATTAGATTATGGGGTCAATTTGATAATAATATATGTTAGAAAACTAACGCTCATTTAATTTTACTAACATTTTTAACGATATTGGTTATTTTGGTTATTTTATCAATAGTACGCAGGTTAGATTGGTCGTTTTAATAGTACGGAGGTAAATATGATAATCTGGAGTAGTACGCGGGTCATTTTGGTAGTTTACTCTGCCACAAATAGATGCGGCAAGATTTGAAGCGGCTTTCTCCTAATTGCCCAACTACCAACTCAAATTTTGGCTATGTTCCAACTACCCTCTTGTCCCCCCCCCCTCCCCCCTCCCCCACAAACAGAAACACGCACTTAAAGGTGTGTGTTTGTTAAGAAGTCAGTCACCAAAGTGGGGTTAATTATCACATTGATTATCCCTCGTACTATAACGACTCGGTCTTTTACCCGAGAGGAGTGACCTGACAGCTATGAGTTATTAATGCTTAAATAATTATAATGTCAAAAATGATGTATAATTGTCAAATCACTTGTTATACACGGTTAGGGATGGCCAAACCGGACGGGAGAAGCACGAAACCGGGGAGAACCGGCTAATAAACCGGAACCGGTGTAACCAAGGGCCGGTTAAGGTTCACATAAAAGCGAACCGGAACCGGCGTTTCCATTAAAAAATAAAAAAATCATTGTTTTTCAATAAATTTTAACATGTTTATTCATTATTATATGATTAAAAAAAATTCCCTTGTTTTTCAATAAATTTTAACCTGTTTATTCATTATTGTATGAAAAAAAAAAGGTAGCGTGGAACCGGAACGGAACCGTACCGGAACCGGATTGTGATGACTGGAACCAGAACCGGTGTAACCAAGGGCCGGTTAAGGTTCACATAAAAGATGAACCGGAACCGGAACCGGCGTTGGCCATCCCTACAAGTGGTACACAAAAAGTAGCACATATGATTTTCTCTCCTCTTACTGTAATTCTGATTAAGAGCATTAACAATTAGAGAATTTTTTGAGAGTTTTTATTTTTTATTTTTATGATAAAGCTCTTTAAAGCTTTTTATCATTGTAGAAGTTTTTAAAGAGATCTTTGCTAAAGAGTTGCTATTTGTAAAAAAAAGGTAAAGAAAAAGCTTTCTCATTGTGAAAGTTTATTAAAGAGCTCTTTTTGTAGTTTAAAAATGATTTGACATATTGAAATTGTAAAAAACGTTTTTAAAAAGTTCTTACCATTGTGGATGACGTTCTATTTTTCGCTATAGCGGTGTCCATTTATACTTACAATTATTGTACATGACTTATTTTTTAAGCAAAAAACACAATATTTTATTAATTTGTACATGACTATTGTACATTCAATAAATATTTTATCGTACACAATAATTTAAAACATTATATTCTTAATGTAAAACACTTATAAATAACTGAAACACCCATTTTGTCACCCGTAATTCAAATGATTCATTTGGATACTTTATACTCCCTCCGTCTCGGAGTAAGAGAACTACCTCTTATTTGCATGGAGATTAAGAAATAATGAAAGTAAAGTAAGTGTTATGAGTGTAAAAGTAAAGTAGGAGAGAAAATGAGTGGGAGAGAATAGTAAGTTGATTGGTGTTGTGAGTATAAAAGTAAAGTAGGAAAGAGAATGAGCGAAATGAATAGTAAAGATTCTTTGCCATTTTAGAAAATAGACTCTTACTCTGGGACATACCAAACTAGAAAGTATGACTCTTATTCTGAGACGGAGAGAATAATAATCTTTTACACAAATTGTAAATCGTCCCCTTTTCTCATTCAAACCAGTATATATCTTGAAGTCTCATGTTTGGTGATCTTACTCTAGTGTCTCCATTTTAACGCGGAGTCATTATATAAAGGAGACTTTGATTTTTGCTCCACTTTAAACGCAACTAATTATGATTTGATTCCTACCCTGATTCTCATAATTATCTTTAATACTCCATCCGGTCTAAAATAACAGTCACTTTTGAACCAAAATTTTGGTCCAAAATAACGGTCACTTTTGAGCTAAATGTCCTTCTTACCCTTGCCTTGAAACTTGTTTTGCTTTATTAATTGTCTTAGTTATGAGACATTAGTGTAGTAATTATGCATATTTAATAGGGGTAAATTTGACACTTTTATCACTAAATCATGATATTAATTGCTTTCTTTAAGAATTGTGCAAAAGCAAAAAAAGACAGTTATTTTGGACCGGAGGGAGTTAGTGTTAGCAAATGATGATGATATCTGTGAAAGCTTCCTCCTTCCAATTAAAAACCCCAACACTGTTTTTCACCTTTATTAATTGCAATTTGCAATTAGTCGGTGGAATGGATAATGTTCCCCTTGCCTTTTCTTTTCCTACTTTCCTTTTATCTTTCACTATCATCGACATAAGAAGGCCGCTTCCAAAAGATGATGTTTTACAAAGTGGAGTATATTTTCGCCTCAAAATATGAGATAGTATGCATGTCCCAATTGATTTGTTAATATTTTTTAAAAAATATATTAATTATATTTATATATTGTTTTACAGTGGTAAAATTGTATTAAAAAACTTTCTTATTCATAAATGCAACAGTTATTTTGAAGTAGATAAAAATGGAAAATTGTGATATTTATTTTGAACTAAGAGGGTATGTGATGTTAGGTTTTATCGATTTTTCCAACAATAAATCCAAATTTTTGAATTAATTTCATTTTAACTCTGATGACAATTCATAATATAATTTAATTATTTAAAAACAACTTCCCTATCTAGAAACCGTTTTTTTTTCTCTTCTGTCTATCCCTTCTGTCTTCATTTTTTTTGTCAATCAACATTCTTTGAAAACAATCTCTAGAATTCTTCTTTGTTTTGATTAATCCTAATTTTACATTTATTAATTGTTATTTTTTCAATTAATAAATGTGAAATTAGAAACTTATTTTCAAATCTTTTTTTTTTCTTTTCAATTTTGATCTTTGTTTCGATCTTAGAATTTCAGTGTTTATTTTGTAGTTTTGTGGGTTTCTAACAAAACCATTGTCATGTCTTTCTCGTTATATTATATGTTTTCTCTCCTAAGTCGAGAGCTTTTGCCCTCTCTCCATTGTGAGAGCCTTTGCCTTCTCTCCATTGTGAGAGCCTTTGTGAGATATTCATATTTTGTTCTTGTTACAATGATTGGGGTGCTTCTTTGACATTTATTGTCGACCTAAACGCATCACCAATTTATGTTTTCAACGCTAAAGTTTTTCCATGTAGGGATTTTCTGAAGGTCATTGTTGAGCCGTGTCCAAGTTATGCTTTGAGAAGTATTTGGGCATCACACGTCATTGTTCGTCAGAGCGTGCAATGGAAATTTGGTTCAAAGCTAGGCTTCAATATTTGAGAAAGATTAGTCAACTTTTTGTGTCGGGCAATTTTTCGATGATTGCACGTCTTTATAGAAATTCTGAACTTTTAGATGAGCCTCCGACTGTTGTGGAGCGTCATCTTATTTATTGGTAGGGCAACATTTTACAAAGGACAACATCTTGACTATTGCCAGCTTATGGACATCTTCGTGATCAATAAGTTATGAATAATAAAGTTATTTTTTTACCCTACTAAATATTATTCACATCTGGCAGAATTATGGATAACTATTTTATATTTACCATGACTAAATTTATTTATTTACAGCCCATTTGAAGAGTAAAAACGTGCTACAAGGCTACCTTCAATGGATAAGAGACCAGGTCAAAGAGGTTGTTGAAGAGAATCACATCCCATAATTATAGGGATTTTTGTTATTTTTGTTATATCTTTTTCTAGTATTTAAAGGGCATTGTAGAAACACTTAAACACACACTCTCACAAATTCTCTTTGTACTCTCTCCATAGCTTCGAACTTGTAACACAAAAATATTAATACAATCGTTTGGGGAAGGTGGGTGCTCATAATCACTTCCCGAGGTTTTGTGCCGGAGAGACGTTCATTTCAAGAGCTTTCCTCGTTACATGAATGAGTCATTCTCATTATTTTCATAACCCTTTTAATTATATTCCATGGCACCCTCCTTAGCATAATCAAAATCCGATTCACGCATTCCCTTTTTCTCTATTTTTTTGGATTTCATTGTTTTTTACCAAAACATTTATGCTTATTAATAAAATTTGTTCTTGTTTGCTTAAAAAAAGGATTTAATTCTAATTTGTGTGAATCAGATAGAAATAAGCATTAATAGTAAGAACATAATATACCCTTGAACATCGGTCCCAAATAAATATCGCAATTGATATCTCAACATTTTTTTTGAACTCATATGTTAATACCCCCTCCGTCCCAGCACAAGTAGGACTAGAGGAGTAGGCACAATAATTAAGAGAAAAGTAGTGTATGTGTGGTAGAAAATGAAGAGAGAATGAGTGGGGTAAATGGTAGTGTTGGTTGAATAAATTGAGTAGTGAAAAAATGAAGAGAGAGAATGAGTGAGGTTAAATAGTGGGGTTGGTTGAATCTATCTTCTATAACTCTATATACTAAATCAGAAACCGCTGACATCAGCGGTGCCACGTGTCAGCTCCACGTTTAAAAATTTCCCGCTTAAACCACTTAATGATATCATCCCTTATTTGTATTAAATCAATTAATAAATTTTTAACTACTATTTTATCTAAACAATTATCTATGCATTAATTATTGTGGGAATGTTAATGAAGCCTTTGCTATTCCTTTATGATAGGGTAAAAAGATAATTGTTTGGAAATTGTTTTTTTTTTTTTTTTTTTTGAAAAGAATTGTTTGGAAATTGTTAAGAAACGACTTAAAGAGGAAGATAGAAGGTCATTAGTTTTTTTTTTTTTTTTTTTTTTTTATCAAACCACAACATATATATAGATGGAAAAGGATAATACATATTGTTATTTTACAAACACAGTAGAAGCTTGATAATATGTTACAACCCTTACAACAAAACTACCATTTACATCCATACTTAAAGTAGGAAACAAGTATCCTGGTGGAGATACAAAATATTCACATATACTATCAGTTTGAGAAGCATTTTTAGCTAATACATCTGCAATACCATTAGCTTCTCGATAAGCAAAAGAGATCCAGATATGATCTAATGATTCCATTAAGATACTGCAGTCAATTAGCAAATTTAACGCTCCGATAGGAGGAACCTGCCCCCTGAAAAAAAACATTAAAAAGTACTAACGAATCAGTCTCAACATGAATATCTTTGATGTTTGATGAAATAGCATATTGTAAACCTTGACGTAAAGCCCATATCTCAGCAATCATATTAGAAGTATTTCCAATTGACTGACTAAATCCAAGGATACATTGACCATAATGATTTCTAATAACACCCCCGATTCCAGCTCTTCCTGGATTACCCTGAGCTGCTCCATCTACATTTAATTTAAATTTTGTATGAGTAGAAAGATGCCAGGAGATAGGAACAAGAATTTTATGATCAACTTGAGGCCGAGAAGTAGGAAAATACACTTCATGATCCAGAAGAGCTTGTTGAAGCTGGTGTCTAAAAGTGCCCATATTGATTGGCTTTGATTGGAATATAAATTTGTTGCGCATATTCCATAAAATACTATAGGCATATAGCATATAAAAAAGTCTCAACCAATTCTTTGACATATAATGAGGATGCTGTAAGATGTGAATAAAAAGATTTGATGATGAAATAGGAGGAAGCAGACCATTTCTTTGAATTTCCTCAAAGCAAACACACTCATTTATCAAATGGTATAAAGATTTCGGACTGAGATGACATAGAGGACATTCGGTTGAGAGAACAATTTTTTTTGTGTGCAAGACCTCAGAAATGGGAAGAGCGTCATGACTTGCTTACCAAATAAAGATTTTCATTCGAGGTTGACATGGTAACTTCCATAAGAGAGACCAAGGGATCCATGGTTGATGAAGAGGAACCGTGTTTAGTTCTAATAGCCAATCGTAAGTTTTTTTTTTTTTTTATGGAAAAATGATTATTAGAACTATATTTCCAAACAATCGTATCTGAATGAGGAAAAAGAGAGCAGGGGTAAGATTGAACAAATTGTAAAATAGAACTAGGTAAAAAATGTGCAAGGGAACTTGTTTGTTATTTATGGGGACGCAAAAGGGCATGGAATGGTGGCGTTAGGTTAGGTTAACTTAATCATTTATTTATTTGTTTTAATTTATTTTTGCTACTAACATCCCTCTTGATTATGATCCACTGGCATTTCTTTTTTACTTTTTACTAAAGCAAAAGTGGTTTGCATTAACAAACTTAAGTAATATTATACTCCATATGTCTTGGAAAGATATTCTCTTTTTTTGTCGTTACTACGAAAGAACTTTGAACAATAATTAAAGCTACTTTTAATCATCCTAATGAAAATTTAAAAATTGTTATTGATACATTAATATAAACTATCAATACCAATTTTTAGATTCTTATTAAGATAATTAAAAGTAATTTTAATTATTGCTCAAAGTTCATTCGTAATAACGACAAAAAAGAGGGACTATCTTTTCAGAAAAGAAGGAGTATGAAGAAAATTAGTTCACCCTAAAACCATTTCATTTTTTCTTTTGAGATAATTTAATATTGTAATGGACTATATGTATAAAACATACTTTCTCCATTTTATATATATATATATATATATATATATATATATATTTGTTTTTGAAGAAAAATTTGGGAAATTCAACATTTTGATTTTTTTTGATATAAAAGTGCATGAAAATATTTTTTATCTACTTTTTAAACTTTTAATTTTGTATGTATATAATGATTAGAAATAAATATTTTGGGAAAACATTTAGGAACAAAGTTTTTCCAAAAAAATATTTATTTTGAGACATAAATTTTCAAAATATAGTCGTACATTTTAGGATAGGGAGAGTATACTATTTTTATTCAGTATGCTTTAAAGATGAAATATTTAAGATGAATTAATTGTTGAGATGAATTAATTGAAATTTAGAAATTTCATTAAATTTAATAAAAATGAAAAATTAATTATTCATAAATAATAAAATTTTAAATTTAAATATTTAATAATAAAATTAGTAAAACCATGCATCGCACGGGCGCTAATCTAATGTGTATATATATATATATATTAAAAAATTTCTATTTTGGATAGTCTAAATTGTTTTGGGACGGCCTAGAAAGGAAAGAAGTCTTACTTATGTTGGGATATTGGGAGTATTTTTTTAAAAATGTGATTTTATTTATTATACATTGCATGTATAATAGTGAAATTTCACTAAGACTCGTAACTAATTTAGAAATCAACAACAAAGCCGTAGTTTAGAGTGGGCTAACATGAATCCTCGTATGCAATTGTGAACACAAATTTTTTAGGGAAACAAATTTCTCCCTAAATTATAAAAAGTTTTGTTTTACAAATGTTCTTAAATGTTCGCCAAATGCTTGCATGTAGAAAAAAAAAGGTAAAGTTTCTATAATTTAAGGAGAAACTAATTTTCCCCAAAACCTACTCAACCGTGAAAGCAAAGATGTGAAAAGAAAATAACAAAAGTTAAAAGAATAAATTGGTGCGATTAAAATTTGAAAAATGGAAGGACGAAAAAATAAAAATAATAATGACTATATATACATATATAAATAAAATGAAAAAAAATGAGCGAAGAAAAAATATTAATTTAAAAGGAAAAAATGAATGTTAAGAATAAATTAAAATAAATAAATCAATAAATAAGTGAGATGTAATTTTGAAAAGAGAGAAAGAGAGAGAGAAAGAAGGAAGAAATATCAAACCCCATCACCCATATGATTTTTTACGCTCCACTCCGAACTCTTCAGCTTCATATATTCATCACTAGCCCAGATCCTAGAAGCCTGTTTGCATCCGAGAAGATGACCCTCGCTCGCCTTTTTGATTTGAGAGTCGCCACCATGTTGTTGAACGGAACACGGACCGTGAGATTCTTGAGTTCGGGGGTTAAGTTATGGATTGGGAAGGTCAAGGAGCACCCAATCCACCCAATCTAGGATTGGTCTTGCTACGAAAACATCATCATCATCTTGAAATTATGCAAATTATGTACAAAGAGAGCTAAATAAATAATTTCTTATTTATTTGGAATGTCGGATCATGTGCTTCGAGACCATCTCCATGAATTGGATAGGCTCTAAGCTGATACTTTTGAAGGGATTACACTGCTCTAAAACAAATAATGAGATGAGAAGTAGAGATAAAAAGCGTAAGAGTTTACCTAAAGCGTTCTTGAGATTCCAATTGATGGCCTTGACTAAGGCCTTGAAGATCCAAGTGTTTTGTGATGTTTCTAACTTGACAAGAAGAGTTTTTGATGGTGTTTTGGTGTGAGGGAAGAGGAAAAATGGGGTTAGAGTGAGAGAGGCTGATTAGAGATTTATTAACCTCGATTAGGATGATGAGGAACCATTAGGAGAGTCTAGGGTTGAAAGACTCTTTATTTATAGGTTTAGATTACTTAGGGACCAAGTCTGGAGGTGGAGAGGTTTAATTAGGTAAGGAAATCAGTAGGAAATCGTTTAGGAAGTCTCCTATTAGATATTCCCTGGATTAGGAGAGTGTTGGCCAAGAAAGAGATCGGGACAGAGAAGGAAAGTGATTCTGACTCGCATACAGAGGAGATGTCTCGTACGAGATATCCAGTACAAAAGTACTATAGTCTCCCTAAGGAGTTCTTAAAGCTCAGCGTATAAAAAGATGCCCAATGTTAAGTGGAGTTAGTTTTTTGAATTGTTTTTTTAGTTTAGGAGCATCCTTGCCCACAATTTGAGGGGAAACCAAATGGTGAAAGTGGATGAAATCTGTCAACTTGAGCAGCCCCGAAGGGGATGCGGTTCGTAGAGCAGGAAAAGCCCCGAAGGGTTTTTTCCGTTTTTTCATCTTTTTGAGTACCTTTCCTCTTCTTCCTCATCCTCTTCGACCTTCTTTTTATCTAAAGTTCTGCTGTTAGTTTACCCTCTGACTAACGGAGTCAGTCAGAAACTTAACGAAACATGCCAACACTAGCGAGTTTTCATCAAAACACAAAGGCGAGACACAAGAGTAGTGTAATCTTACATGTGAGTTCAAAATGGGGGTGTCAATAAAGACTTGTAAAACTTTAGCTTTCTTGTGCTCTCAATCTCATAGATCTAAAGAGACTTGAAACTAAGAACACACACTCACCTTTTCAAGTTTGATCACTTAGATATTTCTTGAAGAGATACACTGGTTTTTGTCTAGGATTTGTTCTTTCATAGATAATAGATCTTGAGTTGATCATACTCACAAGTTGTAATCTGTAATCAAACTCTTAATATAAGATCTCCATTAGAAATCCAAGACTAACCATCTTGGTAGAGGACGTAGATCTTTTCACGATCGAACCTCTCCAAATAGCGCTCCTGTAACGCCCATCCTTAATCTCGTTAAATATTTGATTTATTTGTTAAATTCTTGACTTGCTTGTTAAATTCTTGACTAGCATATTTATATGCTATTTTATTTGAGTTAATTTATTTAACTACTTTAGAAAGTTAAGGTGGTTAAATGTCAAAGTTGAAAGTTTAGGGGCCTTTGTGTCAAAGTTAGAACTTGAGGGGCCTAGTTGCAATTCTTTGAAAGTTTAAAGTATATCTTGTGTTGTTTGCCTGAGAAAGGCAAACCATTCTCAAACATTCTCGTACTCCTTCTGTTCCAAAAGCTAAGTTAGGAATTCTTCCTATTCTCGACTCCTCGAGCTTAATTATCCCTCCGTTCGTGATTCTGGTCCCGGATAAATATTCGTGGCGTTGAATAGAGCGTTCCAGACCGATCAGAAATTAATTTGGGTCAACTTGATTTTTGACTAGGTAAGTTATTGACTCCTCCTTACTTGTAATAACATGCATATATGTTATTCCCGCTACTTGTTCTTGTTAAAATTGTGTTTTGAGCAATTTTGGTGATACTTGTAATTTTGGGACGAAGGGAGTGTAAACATACTGCGTATGCGTATGAATGAAAGAAACTTAAAAAGTGTTTAAACTTGGTTAACCTCCTGGGTGTGTTAAAGGTTAGTAGGAAAATTACTCCTATTCGTGAGACGGTAAAATAGTAACTTGATTTAAACATTATTAGAAAAATCGTACCATTATTTGTGGTACGGGGAAATGAATAGAAGTATCTCTAAATGGGTATATTAGTATAATATAAAATTGTACTTATACTTTTGGGACGGTGAAATATTAAATAGGAATAAAAGGAAATTGTCCTATTATTTATGGGACGGTAAAAGAAATGAATTGGGCTTGAAATAGGAGTTCTAAACTTGTTAGTATACTCCTGAGAAGGTTAGGAGTGTTAGTTAAATGTTACTCCTACGTGTGGGACGGAGAATTAATGAAACTTGAATTCAGGGGAAAAGGGCCAAAATTTGTACCGCACGGTCGTGCGCCTTTATTTGGCACGGTCGTGCCAAACATCACCTTTAGGCAAATTTCCTCGACAGTGTTAGCACGGTCGTGAGCCTTTTATGGGCACGGTCGTGCCAAAAATGAGTTTTGTGTGAAAACCTCTCGACCTTGATAGCACGGTCATGCCACTTTTGCACGCACGGTCGTGCAAAGGTGATTAGCACGGTCGTGCTCTTTGGTGTGCACGGTCGTGCCACCTGAAATCTGATTATTCTTCTTGAATTGTTTCCTTCATAACTTTCTATAGGAAAGTCGGAATCAAGATCCGAAAGAAGCTGAATAACTTAGACTCAAAGGGCTATTCAAAGAATAAATTAATGAGGTTTTAAAGTTATTGTATAGAGCACCTAGATAGGTGTTTTAGGACATTGAACTTGAGTATAAGAGTATGAATGCTCTTATGTGTCTGGAAAGCAACGTCTTGTGTACCTTAGGGGTATAAAACAATGTTTTGAACGTGAAAATCCTAAGAATAGGATTGAGAATTGGTAAGAGTAAAGTGTATAACTCTTATACATGATTGAATGTCCAAAGATTGGAATAAAACTTGAAGTATAAGACAATAAAATCTTGTACATGACTTGAACATCCAAAGAAAAGGGATTAAAACATGAATATAAGATTAATAAATCTTGTATATGCCTTGACACCAATATATGGGTAAGGTGTAAACTCGAAAGTGCTCAGAATAAGCATTAACGTGAATAAGAAATATTCTTGACTTGTATGTGCAATCATCGCACATAGTTGCTTGATAACAATGTGACTTCTTGATTACTTGAAGCTTGTTTCCCGTTGAGCTAGTCCACGAATCTTGGATTAGTCTCCCCTCTCGTAGCTAAAGTTTGTGTACCTAAAGTACACCAACTAATGTCTTGAGCTTGAATATCCTAGGAATAGGATCGTGAACTTGATTGGGAGATGTATAGCTCATCTTCTTAATTAAAACGTGAATATAAGATAAATAAATCTTGTACTTGTCGTAAATAACCAAAGAGTTGGATTGATAACTTAAGTATAAGTTAATTAACTCCTGTACATGTTTAACCATCCAAGAAAATGGATTGAGAACTTGGATACAAGATGATAAAATCTTGTAAAAGTCTTGACTGTCTTGATTGTCTTGAAAGTCGTGAATGTCTTGAAACCATTACATGAGTATGGTAATAAACTTGAAAGATTATTGATGTGTATATGCAAATCTTGCATGTAGCTACTTGATAGAATATAGCTTCTTGATTATTTGATACATGACATGAATAACCAAAGAATTGGGTTATGAAACTAGTTAGAGAATGATTAACTCTACTGTATACCTGAACTTGATACGTGTATATTGGAAGTGCTATGAATAAGCACTAAAGTACTAGTGATTGGTTTTAATCGTGTATATACTCAATGAAGTATATAAAGAATAAAGAATAATTACAGAACACAATATGTGTTAGAAAATGTATTCGATTATTAACGATACATATACGTGAAGTATGACCGTGTCTAGGTACAATGTGACCTATTCTACTACGGGTTTAGAGTCTAAGGTGTTGGGCTCTACTTGATAGTAAGGGTATCGTGATAGACACTTTAATGTGTTAAACGTGATATAAATATGTACGTGCAAACTTGGCATGTGATTAAGTGATATACCCTACTACGTGATTGAGGTCTGTTATTAATAGACCTTAACTTGGATTGATCGTGTTACATGGACACTTACGTGCCATAGTTGAACTTGATTGGTATTCCCAATAATTGAGTACGTGTACTTGTATTCTCGTGAGCACATGATACATGATTACATGATGCATAATATCGTGAGCACATGATACATAATCACATGGTGCATAAAGAATGGTCCACTACTAAGGGACTTAATTCTGTTCTCGTAGTTCAAGTAAACATCTACTTGTGCATTATTGTGTGATTCCAGCTGGTTCTCCTTGCTTGTTCGAAAATATATAGGTTCACGCTTGTCGCGAGAGCCGGGGCTTAAGTGACAATCGGGTCCCTATGTATTTCCGCCTGACCCCTTACTACCGGCCATAGTAAGGGCATAGCTTCCTTGGTTGGAGCAATAAGCCTGACCTAAGTGAATGCTAACTCCTGTCTTGAACACCACGTGGATCTTGTTCTTGTGGATGACACTGGTTACCAGGTCTTCTTATATACTGCACAGCAGTTTCTTGTTCTTGTTCTTGGTTGTCCTCAGCTAGAAAAGCATCGACAACAAATGGTATTCTTGGGAGGAATAAGGAAGGATTCAGGTAAAAATGCGTGATAGGCCTATGTGCATCTTGGTGAGTTGGTCTAGCTTCTCACTCTACTTGATTACTTGTTACCTGAATCTTTCTTGAGCTTGATTACTTGTGGGGTTGGCTTAGCCTCTCCTATACTTGTTACTTGATGATACTTGATATATGTTTAGTTGAGTATCTACATGTATTGCATGATAACATGACATATAGTTGCATGTTAATAGCTTACTGAGATTTATCTCACCCTTTATTTGTTTAATTGTTTCCCCCCCAGGAAATCAGGGGATAGTACGCAGTGAGGCTCGACTTAGCTGGGAATTTACTCAGCAGGATATTCTTGTTCGAAGTTAGTGTCCTTTTATATTTTGGTAAGGACGATCTTGTATGAGTTAATAAACTCTGGGCTTGTGTTGGGGTAGTATTTGTTGTCCCTAGACAGTTCTTGATGCCAGCTTATTTGCTAGGCATGTCTTCCGCTGTATGTAACCTTGTTTGGTTTTAATTTTCTTGGTCTAGAACTCGTTTGAGCTATCTTAGCTCCCTACTCTTAAGTATATATATCATGTCAGTTTTGTTTTTAACAGGTATTGTTCCTGTTTCCCGTTAGTTTCTTGTTTCTTGTTAGTACGCGCGCCAGGTTCGAGGTTCTATTAGGGGATCCCGGGAGTTGGGGCGTGTCAGTTTGGTATCAGAGCTATGGTTTAGCTCTAAGCCTGGATAGGGTCTATGGCCTAGGTGGGGTTAGTCTTGGGTGTGTTTTCGACGCCGAGTGATTCGTTACTTGTTGTTATACCAGGCATAGGACTGGTGTTGATAGTGTTGATCCAATTGGATTAGATGGTTTGAGAATTGAGAGCGCGAGTCTTTAAAGACTTAGGCGTATCTATCTTGTCTTGTGGACATTGTTTCGTGCTATATATGCATGCTTGTCCTTATCTCGTGAATTGCGTGGAAGTGTATTCTCTAGTAAGAGACTACGGGTTGATATTGTTATGTATAAGAGCTTGATAGAAGTGTGGGTGATAACACCCTATACGTTCTATGTTAATTTGGTCGTGTCACCGGTAGGGGACATTGATGTGATACGTGTTATGATTTGGCTTTCTATATGTTATGCCATTTTTGTTTGCCATAATAGATGGTGAATAGTTATATGTTACTATGCTTGACTATTTTTATGAGCATGATATAATTATGCATAATATTCATGTTCTGCATTGAAAGTTCGAACAGGGTTCTTGAGATTGTACTGGGTATTTAACCTATGTGATTGACAGTGGAGTTTCTACACCAAACTAGATGGATGTATCCATTCTTGATGAGAAACTGGGTTATCTTGAGTGGTTACAGTGCAAATACAGTGCTGACACCTGGATTAATGTTCTTGACCTCGATTGAGTTAAACGAGTTGAAGATTCAACTTGAGAATTTCTTGATAGAGGATATATCTACCTTGTAGTGGATGTCTGAAGTGAGTATCTGTGTTGACCTATAAGTGGAAACAACCAAGGTACGTGTGTTCTTGAGATTTCTTGGTCTTGTTAGAGATTCATGAATGAATTTCGAAGGCAGCTCCATTGTTAACTATTTGACACCGAGAGCTACATCTTTGATGGATTGTCTTGCTGGATTGATATACGTAAAGTCAGTTCTGAATATTGAAACGATGGATAACCACGACTTCAGTATCTGAGATTGCCTAGTGGATTTGACTAGTATTACAGTGATCTGGAGGATATGACCAGTTCTATTATTTTAGTGGATATGTCAAGTTTCACCGATATAGTGGATTGACTAATCGAGTCTGCTTGACTTTATGTGTTTTGATGTTATAATTTATACATCTAAATTGCATAGAATATTTGTGAGTATCTGTGCATAGTCGTGATGTTCTTGAGTTCTACTTGTTGATTATATATATTATAATCTTGATCTAGTAAAAAAATTCGAGGACGAATTTTCTTTAAGGTGGGGAGGATGTAACGCCAATCCTTAATCTCGTTAAATATTTGATTTATTTGTTAAATTCTTGACTTGCTTGTTAAATTCTTGACTAGCATATTTATATGCTATTTTATTTGAGTTAATTTATTTAACTACTTTAGAAAGTTAAGGTGGTTAAATGTCAAAGTTGAAAGTTTAGGGGCCTTTGTGTCAAAGTTAGAACTTGAGGGGCCTAGTTGCAATTCTTTGAAAGTTTAAAGTATATCTTGTGTTGTTTGCCTGAGAAAGGCAAACCATTCTCAAACATTCTCGTACTCCTTCTGTTCCAAAAGCTAAGTTAGGAATTCTTCCTATTCTCGACTCCTCGAGCTTAATTATCCCTCCGTTCGTGATTCTGGTCCCGGATAAATATTCGTGGCGTTGAATAGAGCGTTCCAGACCGATCAGAAATTAATTTGGGTCAACTTGATTTTTGACTAGGTAAGTTATTGACTCCCCCTTACTTGTAATAACATGCATATATGTTATTCCCGCTACTTGTTCTTGTTAAAATTGTGTTTTGAGCAATTTTGGTGATACTTGTAATTTTGGGACGAAGGGAGTGTAAACATACTGCGTATGAATGAAAGAAACTTAAAAAGTGTTTAAACTTGGTTAACCTCCTAGGTGTGTTAAAGGTTAGTAGGAAAATTACTCCTATTCGTGAGACGGTAAAATAGTAACTTGATTTAAACATTATTAGAAAAATCGTACCATTATTTGTGGTACGGGGAAATGAATAAAAGTATCTCTAAATGGGTATATTAGTATAATATAAAATTGTACTTATACTTTTGGGACGGTGAAATATTAAATAGGAATAAAAGGAAATTGTCCTATTATTTATGGGACGGTAAAAAAAATGAATTGGGCTTAAAATAGGAGTTCTAAACTTGTTAGTATACTCCTGAGAAGGTTAGGAGTGTTAGTTAAATGTTACTCCTACGTGTGGGACGGAGAATTAATGAAACTTGAATTCAGGGGAAAAGGGCCAAAATTTGTACCGCACGGTCGTGCGCCTTTATTTGGCACGGTCGTGCCAAACATCACCGTTAGGCAAATTTCCTCGACAGTGTTAGCACGGTCGTGCGCCTTTTATGGGCACGGTCGTGCCGAAAATGAGTTTTGTGTGAAAACCTCTCGACCTTGATAGCACGGTCGTGCCACTTTTGCACGCACGGTCGTGCCAAGGTGATTAGCACGGTCGTGCTCTTTGGTGTGCACGGTCGTGCCACCTGAAATCTGATTGTTCTTCTTGAATTGTTTCCTTCATAACTTTCTATAGGAAAGTCGGAATCAAGATCCGAAAGAAGCTGAATAACTTAGACTCAAAGGGCTATTCAAAGAATAAATTAATGAGGTTTTAAAGTTATTGTATAGAGCACCTAGATAGGTGTTTTAGGACATTGAACTTGAGTATAAGAGTATGAATGCTCTTATGTGTCTGGAAAGCAACGTCTTGTGTACCTTAGGGGTATAAAACAATGTTTTGAACGTGAACATCCTAAGAATAGGATTGAGAATTGGTAAGAGTAAAGTGTATAACTCTTATACATGATTGAATGTCCAAAGATTGGAATAAAACTTGAAGTATAAGACAGTAAAATCTTGTACATGACTTGAACATCCAAAGAAAAGGGATTAAAACATGAATATAAGATTAATAAATCTTGTATATGCCTTGACACCAATATATGGGTAAGGTGTAAACTCGAAAGTGCTCAGAATAAGCATTAACGTGAATAAGAAATATTCTTGACTTGTATGTGCAATCATCGCACATAGTTGCTTGATAACAATGTGACTTCTTGATTACTTGAAGCTTGTTTCCCGTTGAGCTAGTCCACGAATCTTGGATTAGTCTCCCCTCTCGTAGCTAAAGTTTGTGTACCTAAAGTACACCAACTAATGTCTTGAGCTTGAATATCCTAGGAATAGGATCGTGAACTTGATTGGGAGATGTATAGCTCATCTTCTTAATTAAAATGTGAATATAAGATAAATAAATCTTGTACTTGTCGTAAATAACCAAAGAGTTGGATTGATAACTTAAGTATAAGTTAATTAACTCTTGTACATGTTTAACCATCCAAGAAAATGGATTGAGAACTTGGATACAAGATGATAAAATCTTGTAAAAGTCTTGACTGTCTTGATTGTCTTGAAACTCTTGAATGTCTTGAAACCATTACATGAGTATGGTAATAAACTTGAAAGATTCTTGATGTGTATATGCAAATCTTGCATGTAGCTACTTGATAGAATGTAGCTTCTTGATTATTTGATACATGACATGAATAACCAAAGAATTGGGTTATGAAACTAGTTAGAGAATGATTAACTCTACTGTATACCTGAACTTGATACGTGTATATTGGAAGTGCTATGAATAAGCACTAAAGTACTATTGATTGGTTTTAATCGTGTATATACTCAATGAAGTATATAAAGAATAAAGAATAATTACAGAACACAATATGTGTTAGAAAATGTATTCGATTATTAACGATACATATACGTGAAGTATGACCGTGTCTAGGTACAATGTGACCTATTCTACTACGGGTTTAGAGTCTAAGGTGTTGGGCTCTACTTGATAGTAAGGGTATCGTGATAGACACTTTAATGTGTTAAACGTGATATAAATATGTACGTGCAAACTTGGCATGTGATTAAGTGATATACCCTACTACGTTATTGAGGTCTGTTATTAATAGACCCTAACTTGGATTGATCGTGTTACATGGACACTTACGTGCCATAGTTGAACTTGATTGGTATTCCCAATAATTGAGTACGTGTACTTGTATTCTCGTGAGCACATGATACATGATTACATGATGCATAATATCGTGAGCACATGATACATAATTACATGGTGCATAAAGAATGGTCCACTACTAAGGGACTTAATTCTGTTCTCGTAGTTCAAGTAAACATCTACTTGTGCATTATTGTGTGATTCCAGCTGGTTCTCCTTGCTTGTTCGAAAATATATAGGTTCACGCTTGTCGCGAGAGCCGGGGCTTAAGTGACAATAGGGTCCCTATGTATTTCCGCCTGACCCCTTACTACCGGCCATAGTAAGGGCATAGCTTCCTTGGTTGGAGCAATAAGCCTGACCTAAGTGAATGCTAACTCCTGTCTTGAACACCACGTGGATCTTGTTCTTGTGGATGACACTGGTTACCAGGACTTCTTATATACTGCACAGCAGTTTCTTGTTCTTGTTCTTGGTTGTCCTCAGCTAGAAAAGCATCGACAACAAATGGTATTCTTGGGAGGAATAAGGAAGGATTCAGGTAAAAATGCGTGATAGGCCTATGTGCATCTTGGTGAGTTGGTCTAGCCTCTCACTCTACTTGACTACTTGTTACCTGAATCATTCTTGAGCTTGATTACTTGTGGGGTTGGCTTAGCCTCTCCTATACTTGTTACTTGATGATACTTGATATATGTTTAGTTGAGTATCTACTTGTATTGCATGATAACATGACATATAGTTGCATGTTAATAGCTTACTGAGATTTATCTCACCTTTTATTTGTTTAATTGTTTCCCCCCCCAGGAAAGCAGGGGATAGTACGCAGTGAGGCTCGACTTAGCTGGGAATTTACTCAGCAGGATATTCTTGTTCGAAGTTAGTGTCCTTTTATATTTTGGTAAGGATGATCTTGTATGAGTTAATAAACTCTGGGCTTGTGTTGGGGTAGTATTTGTTGTCCCTAGACAGTTCTTGATGCCAGCTTATTTGCTAGGCATGTCTTCCGCTGTATGTAACCTTGTTTGGTTTTAATTTTCTTGGTCTAGAACTCGTTTGAGCTATCTTAGCTCCCTAATCTTAAGTATATATATCATGTCAGTTTTGTTTTTAACAGGTATTGTTCCTGTTTCCCGTTAGTTTCTTGTTTCTTGTTAGTACGCGCGCCAGGTTCGAGGTTCTATTAGGGGATCCCGGGACTTGGGGCGTGTCAGCTCCTTTACTATTTGCAATTTACTTTCAAATTTTCAATTTCATCTTACTATTTGCTTGTTTGTCATTTGCATATTTTGAATATTGTTGTGGTTATGAGTTATTGCCTTAGTTCCATTTTACACACTCTTTAAGCCAAAATTACTTAGTGTGTGTGCGCGCTCCTTTTCATTGTTTGAGCTCCTTTTACTTAACTAAATTCCGCTGTGCATTTCACTCTATCTTTGGAGAGCCTTTCATAACGCTTAAAGGACTTAGTGCGGATTTGCAATTGAATTTTCAAGGGTTAGAAAAAGAATTTCAAAACAGCTATTCACCCCCATCTAGCTATTTTTCATACCCTTGTTCCCCTTTGGGACCAACAAGTGGTATCAGAGCAAACACCTTTATAAAACTTCTTTTTGTTTTTCAAGCTTAACAGCTTGAGTGCCGATTCGATATGGCAAACTCAAAACCTATGGCAACTACAAACTATACACATGTTCCAGTCTTTGATGAAGATTATTTTGACGTATGGAAATTCTGCATCTTGACCCATCTCAACTCAATTGATGAAAGGCTTCCTGACACCATGGTTTATGGACCTTACATCCCAATGAAAGCGAATCCAAATCCACGCACTAACGCTGCTCAACCAACCATTCAAAAACCAAAAGAAGAATGGACTGAAGAAGAAACAAGAAGAGTTGGTAATGATGTAAAAGAAAGAAACATTCTCTTAAGCACTCTAAGCACTGCAATGAAGCAACAAGTCATGCATTGTGCTACTGCAAATGAATTATGGGATGCTATTGAAGAGCATATTGAAGGAGACACTGTTTGTAAAGAGAACAAGAGATATGAAGTTCAAAAGAGGTTCAACAATTTCTCTCAACTTCCTGGTGAAACTCTCAGAAAAACCTATGAACGCTATTGTGAAATTATCAACTTGTGTATTTCACTTGGAAAAAGTTCTCAAATAAGGAATTGAATGTTAACTTCCTTGCTGCTTTTGGATCAAGATATCTCCACAAATCTAGCGCTCTTGAAGACGCTGGAACTTTGGATGATTGAACTTTAATAAACCTTTATGCAAATCTCAAGGTTTATGAACTCAAACTTCTGCGTATCAGTGAAACTGAAGGAAAGTAAAAATTCATAGCAATGATGGCGCAAAGAGAAGAAGCGCCTGTTGAGCAAAACTCAGACCCCAAAATCTCTACTTCTGAGCTATTGGACATGGATGATGAAGACTTCTCTTTATTTGTGAAGAGATTCCAGAAGTTTAGAAAATTCTCAAAACCAGGAGCAACCAGCAAAACTCCAGGATCTAGCAGCAGAGCTCCTCCAAAATTCACAAGGAGCAGTGATTCAAAAAGAAAAGAAGATCTTGTTTGTTTTAATTGCAGGAAACCAGGTCACTTTGCATCAAGCTGCCCAATTCCCAAGTTTGAGTATATGAAGAAAAAGAGAAGCCAAAATCACAAATTCTCTTGTCACAAGGGTATGGTTGCTGAAGAAGATTCACCAGCAAATGAACTCAAGACTTGGATTGAAACGGACTCGGAAGACAGCGTTGAAGATTCAGATGATGGTCTCGTTTGCTTGGTTGCAAAAGATGATGATATTGGTGACTATGATTCAGATGACTACTCAAAATATGTTCCCGATATGAAAATCTTGAACAAACCAGTTAGGAAATCTGCAGGTCATCCAGAGGTGAAAAAGAAGAAAGGACCAACCATCAGTGAGCTCATTGAACAAGGATGTCTTACACCAGCTTAAAGTGATGGTAGATTGTTGTTTTCCAAATGTGATCTGAGTGCAAGAAGCAAAATCAGAAAGGAAGCTTATATCAGACCACAAGTTGCACCAATTCCAAAAATCAATGATGATGAATCTATTGCAAAGCAAGAAAAGTTGTTCAAAGAGGCTGAAAAGGTAATCAGTAGATTTGGTGATATGAAGGAAACTTTAGCACTATCATGTGATGAAATTTCCTATCTTAAGACGGAGAAATCTATTTTAAAATCTGAACTTGCACTCCTTAAGGAGCATATAAAGAGCATGACTCCTTTTACTGATAAAAACACTTATCTGACAGAACAGAACTCACTACTTAAAGTTCAAAACGAGGACTTGGTTACTCAAATTACTGATCTCAAAAATATTACAAATGAGTGGTCCAATTCTCGTGTCACTATGGAAAGTATCTTTGAATCTCAAAAAGACAGTGGTGATAAGGGAGGCTTGGGATTCACATCAACTAGTGACAACTTTAAGTGTGATGTCTGTTGTAAAAGAGAAAGTGAATTTTCATCCCAGCAAACTCTTGAAATTCCCAAGGAAAAACATTCTAATTCTAAGGGTGAAGGACAGGAACACGTCAAAAGACAAACATTCCATTATGTCTACCCAACGAATCAATTTGGGAAAGCTAAAGGGAAGGAAATAGCTACAGATGAATCATCTTCTAGCAAAGTCATTGTTGAAACTAGGCGCGCTCCTTCTACGAGTGAACATTATGCGCCTAAGAGCCACGCACCTCATCGCCGTGCGCCTCTAAGCCCTATGCGCGCTCCTAGAAAAAGCGCTCCAAAATTTCAAAGGAAAGATTTTGTTGGTCCCAAAGACACAACAAGGGTATGAGAAAGGAGGCTAGAGGGGGGGGGGGGTGAATAGCCTACTTAAAATTTCAACCCTTTTTCAAAATTCAACCAAGTGCTTACAATCTTGAGTTTTGAGGTCACGTAATAAACCGTGCGGTCAAGATGTAATATGCACAGAGGAAGTTTTCGATGGAAATAAGGCAGAGTTGATTTTGACTAAAATCTCTAAGGAACACCAGCACTCACGGTCAACCAAGTTGGGGTCAAGCGAGTCCGGTCAAGGTAAGTGCGGTCAAGAGAAATGCGGTCAGAAGGTTAAGAGATTGAAAGTTATTGTCTTAGAAGTTTTGGCAAAAGATAAGTTAGTCAGATTTTAACTTAGGCAATGTGGAGAACAAACAAACACAATTCACAATAGTTCTTAAATCTGAAAGATCAAACACTAAACGACAAGCAAAATTAATATGAACAATAAAGAACAAGATGAACAATACTTGAAAGTAAATTTGCAGAAAGTAAAATGACACAAGTATTTGGAAAGGTTCGATCTGTTAAAATATCTACGTCCTTTACCAAGATGGTTAGTCTTGGATTTTGAATGGAGGTATATATTGATTCTTGAGTGTACAGATTACAGAGATGAAGCTTTGAATCAACACCTACTTTCTATGAAGAATAAATCCTAGACTTAGACCAGTGTATCCCTTTTGATTCAATCTATGTGATTGATCAATTGGGGTGAGTGTGTGTAAGAATCAGAAGCTCTTTAATATCTAAGTGATTGTAGAGCCTAATGAATCTTAAGTGTTACAAGGCTTGAGATGACTTGTTGTTGCTGGAGATCTTTGAAGGTTTGAAGGTGAGTTCTTTGAAGATTCAAAGGATTCTGGAAATCTTGAGTATGATCTTCAATCACCAAGTATTTCAACAACAATTTCTCTCTTAGAATCTCAGCTAGTTTCAATGAAGAACTTAAGGGCTATTTATAGCCTTGAATGAGAAAATAACTGTTGGGAAATACTTGGGCTCCAAGTTGAAGGACAGTGAGCAGTTGAATTCTAATTGGAGCTCAATCTGAGATTGTCCTTTTTGCAGATAAGAGGTGGTCCCACTTAGAGGAATTCAAATTTGAATTACTTGGGGTTCAAGTTCTGCAACGTTCTAAACTAACCATAGTTTGACCATGGTTAAGTTTAAACAAACTTGGGTTCTTGGACAACTTCATCATTTGCGGTCAAGGCCTCACGGTCGAGTGGCTTGCGGTTGAGGGGTCAAATGTGACCTGTCAAGGTATACCACAAAGCTCACGGTCACTGACTTCCGGTCAAGTGATTCACGGTCAAGTGGTCTTCCACGGTCAGGTGGTCTACCACAGTCAAGTGAATTCACGGTCAAGGTCTTGACCACTAAAATTCCAGACTTAGAAAATTTTCAGCCTATCAATCTAAAGCCTATACTATCAAAGTGGACTATTCTAAAAATGAAGTTTAACACTTCTTACAATATATCCTAAAGTCCACAAAAGATAAACTTAGGTTATGTGATCAATCAAATCTAGGTAATAGGAGTAGTTTATAATAAGCATACCCAACAATCTCCCCCTATTTGATTGAGACCATTACCTACTATAACAAAGGCTAATTCATTGTACTTGGTAATAACATGTTTTCAAGAAAATAATATTTTATTAGTTTCATGCCCCAAGTCAATGCACACTCTAAGCCAGTGTTATAGATTTCTATCAGCCTAAAAACATAAAATAAATTCTAATCCTAGCAAGATAGAAATATAAGTTTGAATGCATTTTTAGAGAAAATAACAATAAGTAAGCAAATGCATCAAACAAACATTCAAAAGGCACTCCACAAAAATATAACCATTAAAGTGAGGAGTGCAGACAGAAGAGAGATTAAAGTTTTACAAACCATAAAACAAACAGAAAATAAAAATTGTTTTTAGACAAACATCAACAAATTGTTTCAAAGACCACACACGGTCAGTTCAAATGGTACGGTTAAGATTACGGTAGAGGATAGTCTAGAAGCGGTCAAAAGTATGGAGATCATCTTCAGTGAGATCGGAGAAGGGAAAGCGGTAAGAGGGCATGGAGAGACCGGGATTGAGAATAGGTACGGTCACTCCATCTTCATCATCTTCACCCTGAGCATTTACATTACCGTGGCCTGCTTCTGCCTCTTGATTTGCAACTAGATTACCGTGGCGGTTGATCCTGTTCAGCACAGTGTTAGCTCGATTGGACAGTAAATCAATTTTGTTTGATTGGTCATTGAGGCGGTTGGTGTGGACAATCATGGCTTATTTGAATGCTTCCAATTTCCTACTCAAGCTTTCATTCAGATTGGTCATAGCGGATTTTAGGGCAATATCAACATCTTTTTCCACCGACATTCTTACTTTCTTTACTTCCAGAGAGAGTTCATCTTTAACATCCTCCATAGATTTTGAAATGTCTACCGAGGCTTTTAAGACTTCCTTTGAAAAGCACTTCATGATGGCTCTTGTTTTAATAAGGAAATATTTGTTCATAAAGTCCGGAGTTACCATGAAGGCACTTGGAGCAACAAGAGCGGTAGAAAAAGAGCTGCCAGCTTGACCGGGCCTCGAAGAGCTGCTGCCTGCTTAATCGGAGAGGGCATCTGATATAGCCTTTGATACGTACTCTCTCTCCCCCTTAATGGTCTCAATCAGTTGATAGGGAAGAGCAATAATCTGGTCCTTAAGCACTGAATTGGCAGACTTCAGCTCAGAGATTTCTTCATGAAGAGCGGTCTGATTGGCGGTCAGCTTTGAGATCTGGGTTTGGGATTCTAGATTGATTTGTGTAAGCATTTCCACTGCGGTCAATAAATGAGCAATTTGATCGACCGGAGGTTCAGAAGTGGACTGCCTGATTGGAGACATGGTCAAATTACCAGTATCATTAACTGCGCGGTCACTGGGTTCATGGTCATCTTCTTGACCGTGACCCTCATGCTCAGGATGCTTTTCAACATTTGCAGGAACTTCATCATCACTAAACACCAGGCTATCAGCGTTGATACCCTTATCAACCTCAACATTATCATCAGAATGTTCTGATCCATCATCAGATACATCATCTACCTCTTCATCTGTAGGTTCATCAACCAAACCAAGTGTTGGTTTAGAAATTGGTTGCCTTTTCAGGCGCTGGGGTGGAGCAATCTCAATAACATCTTCACGGTCGCCCTGAGTAGGTGAACCGGATGGGGTAAAATTAGGAGAAACGGTCGATGGAGGAGGTCTGGAAACCTTTGTCTTCTTGGAAACTTGCTGATGACTTAGAGACAAATCTCTTTTCTTTGATTTCTCCCCCTGAGATGAAGCGGGGAGTGCAAAAGACTTTGTTTTGAAGGATTTGGATGGAACGGTCGGAGAGGAAACGGTTGGTTTGGAGACCGTGGATTTAGAGATGGGAGCGATAGACTTGGTTTTCAATGGTGCGGCAGGAGGAATTCTGGATGGAGGCTTAACCGTTGAAGATTCTTTGATAATCACTCCAGTCAATGGTCTTGGTTTGGGAGGAGCGGTCGATGCACTGGCAATTCCTTTGCCTTTGACCTTTCTTCTAGATTCTTCCTCGTCCTCAGCTTCTTCATCATTATCATCATGAACTGATGTGGACTTATCAGGAGCATCAAGTCCCAGAGAAATTCTTGCAGCCTTGGTATAGTGTGGAGCAACATAGGGTTCTTTGGGGTCACGAGCCAGATATTCTTTATATTGAGTATCACCAAATCTGTTGCGGAAAGTGGATCTCATAGTCTTGACATCAAAGACTTTGGATAAAGAGATAGTGACTTTGGAATCCTTGTCTTTGCCAATGGCTCTTCTTGTTTCAGGAATGAACTTGAAGATTATGGAGAGAAACCTGGAGTTCCTCTTATACTTGGTGGGGGCTCTTTCAGATAGCTGCTTCTTGTAGTCATTGATGTGGTCGACTAACAAGTCATAAAGAATCTTAGGCCAGTTCATCTTTCTTCCAAAGTAGATTGCGGTTGATAAGTGCCATTGAGTGGTGTTAAAGTTTCCATGGTTACCACTTTTGCAGAGCAGACCGTGGCCAACCAGGTGACCAATATAGTACATCACCTCAGGAAAAGTCTTGCGGTAAGGCTTACTGACATCGGTAGAATCAATCAATCTCATTGCAAGACCATCATATTCTTCACTAGTCAGAGAGTCAGGGGAATCAACGTCTATATCCAGACCTAGAGTGGCAGCAATGTCGGTGTAGTCAATTTCCACTTTCTGACCGTAAACCTCAGCTGTAATCCAATTGAGAGGTTTGTTCTCCTCATTTCTTCCCTTAACTTCTCTAGCGGTAGAGTAAAATTCACCTACAGCGGCAGGGTAGTGACTGGTTTGATTCATAGTGAAATAATGGAGAATGCCTGACTTTTTCATCCTCTTGATAATATGACGGCCAATGGCATCATTTTGAAGATCTTCATAATTGATAACGCATCCAGGAATAAATGATTGCTCCTCCTAAAACATTTAGAAGTTAGTAACACTGGTGCGGTAGAATGAACAGATAATGCGGTCGATTGGTACACGGTAGATAGAGGGTGCGGTCGACAAAAAGAATACTTAGAAGCATTTCAATGAAAACTCTAAAAACGCACAAACACCATATTACTATGTGCAATGATTTTTAAGGATCAAAAAGTGAAATCTCAAGAACACGAAGAACACCATAAGAACACCAAAAATAATGTTCATGGCGAAAACCCAGAAAACAATTCAGAGCATGAAAATCCATAAAAGTTATACCAGAATGAGCACAGAAACCGATTAAACACGAAAATATCATCAATTTCAACATCAAAAATGTATTAAACTCAGAATATGAAAGGGCATTTTTATCCAAAAAGCTTCAAGAATAAACATGGCATTGAGAGATATGTCAACTAGAATTTGAATCAAAACACTGTAGTGAACTCGAAATCATGAAATGAGCTAGAATAAGCATTATCATAGCATATAACAACCCATAAATCAAATCATTACTATAGAATATGAAAGGTTGTTGAAAATCATACCATTGTGTCTTCAGAGAGTAGTTCTTGTGATTTCTTAGATAATTTCGTTGGTTGAGTTGATTTGGGGGCCATTTATAGTCGAAAATCGAGTAGAAATGAGAGAGAAGAAACTGGGTTTTAGAGAGAGAACTAGAGAGAGACAGAGTAGAGAGAGAATGAAGTGAGAGAAAGTGGGGGGTTTTTTGAAAAGAAATTGCAGAGAGGTGGAGGTTAAGGTGGTAGTAGAACGGTTTGTGCAGAGAAGGAAGTGGGAGGTTAACTCTGCAAGAATCAGGGATTTGACCAGAGATGTCATTTCGCCATAAATGCATGGATAGTGACGGCGGACATAAATAAGGGAATAAAATTAATTGCGAATGATTTGAATTAAATGAAAACGAGGGAAAAGAGGAAATTACGGAATTACCCCTCTGGATGATTAAGATGATCCTAAAAAATTTTTGCTAAGTTAGAAACACTTACCTGGTCACCTAGATTTTTGCGGTCAGGTGCTTGACCGTGGGTTTTGCGGTCAAGAGTGTTACCTTGGCCAAGAAAAGCTTCTATAAAGCAGTGAACCAATGTCATCATTTTCCATGCGGTAGGCTTCTCCAAAGCCTTTGAACAAATTTCATTCTATCATGCGGTCGGAGCATTTTGCGGTCAACAAGGATGCGGTCGGTATACCTGATGGATTTTAATGCATCGACCGTGATTTCTTTACCGTTAAGGGTGTTGACCGTGACCTACTTGGTTTTGAACTTGGATAAAACATAAGACATTAGCACAATCAAAATATATGGACAAGTAATTAAAGTTCTAGCATGCCCATTTTTCCTCTAAGATACCTAAATCTCTTCGAATCAAGAGCCTTGGTGAGAATATCTGCAACTTGATTGTCAGTACTCACATACTCTAGATGGATATTACCTTTTTCCACATGATCCTTGAGAAAGTGGTACTTGATATCAATGTGTTTGGTTTTTGAATGCATGACAGGGTTGTTGGAGACAACAATGGTAGATGTATTGTCACAATAGATTGGACAATTTTCTTCATTGATTCCGTAGTCAACCAATTGTTGCTTCATCCAGAGCACTTGGTAGCAGCAACTTCCAGCAGCTATATATTCAGCTTCTGTGGTAGATACAGAGACCGAGGCTTGTTTCTTGCTTGCCCATGAAATGATCCGATTTCCAAGGAAATGACAAGTTCCACTTGTGCTTTTCCTGTCTATTGTACATGCTGCATAATCTGCATCTGAGTAACCTATAAGATCAAAATTTGAATCTTTGGAGTACCAAAGTCCAAGGTTAATAGTCCCAGATAGATATCGAATAATACGTTTAACAGCAATAAGATGTGCTTCTCTAGGATCCGCTTGATAACGAGCACAAACACAAACACTAAACATGATATCTGGCCTACTAGCAGTTAAGTAAAGAAGAGAACCAATCATACCTCGGTATAATATTTGATCAACCTTTTTACCTTTCAAGTCTTTATCTAACTTGTTGCCAGCAGCCATAGGAGTGTCATATGCCTTTGCATTTTCAAGTCCAATTTTTTTGATAAGGTCCTTTGTGTACTTTGCTTGATTGAGGAAGATGCCTTCAGCACATTGTTTAATTTGAAGCCCAAGGAAGAATGTTAATTCTCCCATCATGCTCATCTCAAATTTTCTTTTCATTAGCTTCTCAAATCGCTTACACAACAATTCATTAGTAGATCCAAAAATAATATCATCTACATATATTTGAACTAATAAAGTATGATCATGATATTTAGCAATGAATAGAGTTGTGTCGATCTTACCACGCTTGAAGCCTTTGTCTAAGAGAAATTTAGATAGAGTATCATACCATGCACGTGGAGCTTGTTTGAGTCCATATAAAGCTTTACGGAGTTTGTAGACATGATTTGGAAATTTGGGGTCTTCAAATCCGGGCGGTTGAGCAACAAAGACTGTTTCTTGAAGTTCACCGTTGAGGAATGCACTCTTCACATCCATTTGATATAACTTGAATCTTTTGAAAGAGGCATAAGCCAAGAATATTCTTATAGCTTCGAGTCTCGCAACGGGGGCAAAAGTTTCGTCATAATCAATGCCTTCTTCTTATCTGTATCCTTGTGCAACCAACCTAGCTTTGTTCCTTGTGATGCTTCCATTCTCATCCATCTTGTTTCGGAACACCCACTTTGTACCAATCACTTCTTGATCTTGTGGCCTTGGAACTAAGGTCCAAACTTTGCATCTTTCAAATTGGTTGAGCTCTTCTTGCATAGCAACAACCCAACTTGAGTCTTGGAGTGCTTCATCAACTTTCTTGGGTTCAACTTGAGATATAAATGCGGTAAGTGCATCATAGTTTGATCTTCTTGTTCGAACACCAGAATGCAAATCACCAATGATATTCTGAATTGGGTGATCTCTAACCTCACGAACTTCTTGAGGTATATCTGGTTGAGTTGATGGTGGTTGTAAATCTTCTAGTGGTACATCATTTGTGCCTTCCCAATCATAAGTAATTTGAGGGATAGGTTCTTCCACATTGATGGGTGTTTCAACTTCAACTCCATTTGAGGTAGCAGCAGATGTGGTAGCTTCTGGTGCTTCATGAGAGGTATATGGAAGTGCAGTTGAGGTAGATGGATTTCTTTGAGTTGATTGATTTTGTGGTTGATTTTTACCTGTCTCATTAAGCTCAACAAAATCATCAGCAACATTTGGAGCCATCTGTGGCTCAAGGAGAGAATGTTCATCAAAAGTAACATGGACAGATTCAACTATCTTAAGAGTGGTTTTATTAAATACACAAAAATCTTTTGAGTGTTTAGCATACCCAATAAATATACCTTCATCGGCCTTAGGAGCAAATTTACCTCGATGTTCTTTACCGTTGTAGAGTATGAAGCATTTGCATCCAAATATCTTGAAGTATGCTATGTGGGGGGTTCTTCCTCTCCAAAGTTCATAAGGAGTTTTGTTGTAGGTCTTGTTGATGAGGGATCTATTTTGAGTGAAGCATGCTGTGTTGACGGCTTCAGCCCAAAAGTATTGAGGTAGCTTTGCTTCAGCAATCATTGTCTTTCCAGCCTCTATCAACGTTTTGTTCTTTCTTTCCATAACACCATTTTGTTGAGGAACTCCAGCAGCAGAGAAGTTGTGGTCAATACCATGATCATCACAGTACTGAGCAACACCGTTGTTCTTGAATTCTGTACCGTTGTCGGATCAAACACTAACGATGTCATCTTCTTTTTGTGTTTGGAGCTGTCTAAAGAGTGAGGTCAAAATGTCATAGCAATCATCCTTTGAGATCATCATTTCAACCCACGTATATCTTGAATAATCATCTATCACAACTAAGGTATATCTATTTCCTCCAATACTTGCGGTAGTAACAGGTCCAAACAAGTCCATATGTAGCAGCTGCAAACATCTTGAAGCTGAAGGTGTCGTCTTGCTGGAGAAAGACGCCTTTGGTTGTTTGCCTAGTTGACATGCTGTGCACTTCTCATCGTGGTGATCAGCTACTTTGGGTAGACCACGAACTAGATTTTCTCTACCAATCTTGGAGAGATACTTGAAATTTAAGTGACTTAGTCTTTTATGCCACAGCCAACTATACTCACTAACATTCTTTGCTACAAAACAGAGATTAGAAGAAATGCAAGATGAAGTAAAATCAACAATATAAACATTTTTCTTACGAATCCCTTTAAGCAAGGTGACGCCGGATGTCCCATCTTTGATGAGATAGAAATTTGAAGTGAAGTGGCATTGCAATCCTTTGTCACAGAACTGAGATATTGAGAGTAAATTGTGTTGTAGACCAATAACTAGAGAGACTTCTTGGATGGTGATTTTTCCTTTTCGAATGACTCCATATCCTACAGTCTTTCCTTTGTTATTATCTCCGAAGGTTACTGATGGCCCTTTTTCTTCACAGACATCTTCCAATAAATTGATATCTCCGGTCATGTGCCTTGAGCAGCCATTATCGATGTCGCGACCCCGGACCCCGCGGGCCCGAGACCGCGATCTGGACGTCGACTCTAAACCAAAACTGTGAAATACCGAAGTTAAAAATTCCATTTGATACCAAAAGGTAATGATCCAAAGTTTTACAAAACCAAGTTCGATAAAACCAATAACAACTATCATAAACTTCCACAAGTTTATGCCCAACAAAATACAAATATAAAATTCTTAACGACGTCATTGTTTGGTACAACTACCCCAAAATGGTTACACATTTACATAATGTAAACCAACCTATTTCAACCTTCCCCAAAATAATGTATCCACAATTGACGTCCTCTGTTCTCGTGATCAGCGTGACTAATCCTTAGCACCTGGGGGGGGGGGTTAAGGAAAAACAAAGATAAAAGAAAAGGGGGTGAGATAAATCTCAATAAGTTACTAATGCAACTACATGACATGCTAAGATGCAATAAGCAATAAACAATAATAAATATCACATAGCACATAGCAATTATCATATATCAGATAGCAGCGGAAATAAACACATAACAAAGGATATAGCCAAGGTTTTCCAAACCGGAACATCCAAATAAAGGATCGCTGCGCAGCTTCAATAATCAACAAATCATCATCTTCATAATAGCATGAAATCCGAAGAGAAACCCCGGTACCGGAACCAATAACCATAACAGTGTCACAAAGGACAAGGACCATGACACAAAGTCATGCCCGGTAGCTAGATACATTCACAGAGGAACGCTAACTTGAATTTTCCAAGGCCAATCTGGAAAAGGGTAAAGAAGGGGGCAAAACAATGGTCAACATTATAATGGACTTGGCTTTGCCATTATAATCTTTCCCATCGCCCAATGCAACAAATATGCCAGCTGGGCTTCCAAATAAATGCTAAGTAATAATAATTTAGCATGGATAAACAACTTAAGGTTCCAAAGTAGGGAACCAATCCAATTAAATCACCACAAAGGTAAACCAATATAAACAGCACATCAAAGATGAACCACATTCCCAAAATGATACTAAATCAAATTCCATATCATATTTATTCACAAAAGAATCAAATCCAATCAATAAGGTGTTCCACGGTGTTATTTTAAGTTAATTAGAAGAAATAAACCTAAACTAGTTAAGCCTTAAGTCTTAAACCAAGCAAAAGGACAAAATCCCCAACAGGCGGGCGGGCGGGCGCCTGGGAATAGGCAGGCGGGTGCTTGTTTGGCCAGTAGGTTTGGGTCGCTGGAAAAGGGGGTACGGGCGGGTGCCTGGGTCAAGGCGGGCGGGTGCTCGGCCTGGGTTTTGGCCGGGAAGAACAGAGCTGGGTTCTTCATTTCGACCCAAATTTCCCCAAAACACCAAATACTCCATTTCAACTCTTTCTACAAGTTCCACAATGAGCCAAAACCACTTATAACTAGGGTGGGGATCCAAATACACCATTTATCAACCCAAAACCAAGAATCAAACCCAACATTCATCAATTCACCATTTTTAACCAAAAACTCAAATAAATTCCAAACAAATTCAAAACCCAACCAAACTTCAAATATAACACATCAAACATCATATAAACATGATATGAACATTTTAGCATAAAAATGGGGGAAAAGTAACTTACTTGAAAATAATGAAAGTTGACGGAATTCGATTCTTTTTGGCTTCCTACGATCCTATCGACGATCTAAACATGTTTCACGTTTTAAGAAATGAGAGATTTCAAGGAGAAGATGAAGAAAATGAAGAGAGAAGGAGGAGAAAGAAAACTTACCCAAATCTTAGAGAGAGGGAGAGAGATGGCTGGAAGATGGAGTGGGGGTGGAGTGTGTGAGGGAGAAGGAGGTGTAGGGAAAGGGTAGGAGTAATTTAAAAACTTACATAAAGACCCCCTCCTTAAAACTACCCAACTCAATACTCCCCACTAACAACTAAGACCCAACAAAACCACACTAGCCCAACTAACTCGAATAAAATGCTAGGCATAAATATTATAACACATTAATTGCACACATAATTATTTAAATAAATAATAATTTAAATAAATAAACAAGCAAATAAATGAATAAATAATTATTTATTACTAATAAAATAGAGCCTATATTTCGGGTCGTGACATTCACTCCCCCTTAAAGAAAATTCGACCCGAATTTTAACGAGACTCACCTCAAACAAAAAGCCACGGAAATTTCCTCTCGATCTCGACACGAAGCTCCCACGTCGACTCCTCGATGTTATGATTCCTCCAAAGGACTCTAACCAACGCAATGCTCTTGCTCCTCAACTCTTGAACTTTAGAATCTAAGATCCGAATCGGTCGTTCCTCATAAGTCATATCGGGCTCAATATCTTCTGGTATCCTTGGTAACACATGAGACGGATCATGAACATACTTCCGAAGCATAGAAACGTGGAACACGTTGTGCAATCGGTCCAAAGATGGCGGTAACGCAAGACGATACGCTAGAAGTCCAACCTTTCCCAAAATCTCAAACGGGCCAATAAACCTCGGAGCCAATTTACCCTTCTTCCCGAACCTTCGGATACCCACCTTCGGAGACACTATCAAGAACACAAAATCACCCGTCTGAAAACTAAGATCTCGCCTTCGGTTATCTGCGTAGCTCTTATGTCGGCTCTGGGCTGTCTTCAATCTTTCCCGGATAACTCTAACCTTTTCAACTGAATCCCGAAGCAAATCAATACCTACGATCTTCGCTTCACCAATCTCATCCCAACAAATAGGCGATCTACACTTTCTTCCATACAAAGCCTCAAACGGTGCCATCTCGATACTAGCCTGATAACTGTTGTTGTAAGAGAACTCCACTAGCGGTAGGTGCGAATCCCAAGAATCGGAAAAGTCTATCGAACACGCTCGCAACATATCCTCCAAAATCTGAATAGTCCTCTCGGATTGACCGTCGGTCTGAGGATGAAAAGCTGTACTGAATCGCAAATCTGTACCCAAAGCTTCCTGAATCGCCTTCCAAAATCTGGAAGTAAACCTCGGGTCTCGATCTGACACAATACTAACCGGAACCCCATGCAATCTAACGATCTCATCGATAAAAGGGTCGCAAGCTTCTCCATCGAATATCTGATGTCAATAGGCAAGAAATGGGCACTCTTGGTCAATCTATCCACTATTACCCAAACACTGTCATACTTCCTACGGGTATGAGGTAGTCCCGTAACGAAATCCATAGTCACATGCTCCCATTTCCACTCGGGAATCTCTAACGGCTGAAGTAATCCCGCGGGTCTCTGATGCTCGGCTTTGACCTGCTGACAAGTTAAACACTTCGATATATACTCGGCTATTTCCCTTTTCATATTAATCCACCAAAATTGTTGCTTCAAATCCTGATACATCTTCGTACTACCCGAATGAATAGTATACCTCGATTTGTGACCCTCATCAAGAACTCTCTGTTTAATTCCATCAACATCCGGAACACACAAACGACCACGGAAAGTCAAAACTCCACTCGAACTCATAGAAAAATCCTCGAAGTTCTTTTCTTTAATTTACCCATTACCTTCACCAACTCGGGATCATCTTTCTGAGCTTCCTTTATCCTCTGAATTAGGGTTGGAGATACCCTAATATTCGCAAAAATAGCCCCATGTCTCAATTCACGAGGAGACCAATCTCGAACATCCTCAAGCATTTTTCACTCTCGAACCATCATCGAAGCCACATAAGATTTTCTACTAATCGCATCGGCTACCACATTCGCCTTCCTGGATGATAAGAAATCGTACAATCATAATCCTTCAATAATTCCATCCATCTGCGCTGTCGGTTATTCAACTCCTTCTGGGAGAAAAGGTACTTCAAACTCTTGTGATCGGTAAAAATCTCAAACTTCGCCCCGTAAAGGTAGTGCTTCCATTTGTGCAACGCAAAACAATAGCCGCTAACTCCATATCATGAGTCGGGTAATTCTGTTCACTAGGGGTCAACTTCCTCGAAGCATAAGCAATTACTTTCCCGTTCTGCATCAACACACAACCCAAACCCTCTTTCGAAGCATCACTGTAAATCACTAGGCCATCGCTCCCATTGGGCAAAGTCAAGATCGGTGCGGTAGTCAACTTCTTCTTTAATTCCTCGAAACTATTGTCACATTTCTCGGTCCACACAAACGGAACATTCTTCCGGGTCAACTGAGTCATCGGAGTAGCAATCCTCGAAGACCCTTCAATAAATCTTCGGTAATACCCGGCTAAACCAAGAAAGCTTCTAATCTCTGTCACTGATTCGGGTCTCTTCCAATCCACTATAGCTTCAATCTTAGACGGATCCACCGAAATCCCATCTTTAGAAATCACATGACCCAGAAATGACACCTTCTCGAGCCAAAATTCGCATTTACTGAACTTCGCAAATAATTTCTCCCTCGCAAGAACGGATAAAACTGTCCTCAAGTGCTGCTCGTGCTCCTCTCGAGATTTAGAGTAGACGAGAATATCATCAATAAAAACCACCACGAAAGAATCAAGATAAGGATGGAAAACACGGTTCATCAAATCCATAAATACGGCCGGCGCGTTAGTCAACCCAAACGGCATAACCAAGAACTCATAATGACCATAACGAGTGCGAAAGGCAGTCTTCGGAATATCCTCCGATCGAACCTTCAACTGATGGTACCCACTCCTCAAATCAAGTTTAGAGAAAACCACGGACCCTTGAAGCTGATCAAAAAATCGTCAATATGGGGTAGAGGATACTTATTCTTCACCGTAACCTGATTCAACTTTCTGTAATCGATGCACAATCTCAAGGAACCGTCTTTCTTCCGCAGAAATAAAACCGGTGCTCCCACGGGGAAACACTAGGGCGGATAAACCCTCGATCAAGCAACTCTTGCAACTGAACCTTTAACTCCTTCAACTCTGCGGGGGCTAACCTATAAGGTGCTTTCGAAATCGGAGCCGTACCCGGCAAAAGGTCTATACAAAACTCAATCTCACGATCGGGAGGCATATCATACTCGGTAGAGAAAACATCGGGAAATTCCCGAACTACCCGAACACTATCAAAACTAGGGGATTCTTTCCTAGTATCAAGAACACTAGCCAAATACCCCTCACAACCACTATGCAATAATTTTCTCGCTTTCAAATAAGAAATTAGGCGAACCTTTCTACTCAGAGGACTAGCCTCAAACACAAATTTAGGCACATCGGGAATAGAAAA
Organism: Campanula takesimana; assembly: GCA_026119855.1. Classification (NCBI taxonomy): domain Eukaryota; kingdom Viridiplantae; phylum Streptophyta; class Magnoliopsida; order Asterales; family Campanulaceae; genus Campanula; species Campanula takesimana. The sequence goes on from JAOWBW010000239.1 coordinate 739,022, forward strand.
GTAACAGTTTTCTTACGGCAATCAACAAAAGCATGAAACTTGCTCAACCAATCGATACCCAATATGACATCAAAGTCTTGGATAGGAAGAACCCCAAATCCGCACAAAGGACTCGACCACAAATAACCACGTCACAAGCACGAAAGACTCGATCAGAAATCAAGCATTCTCCTATAGGGGTCGACACCTCTAGCACGTACGGTAAAGACTCGAATGCAGCATTTAACATGGAAGCAAATTGCACAGAAATGTATGAATGAGATGATCCTGGATCTACTAACGCTCGTGCGCTCACATTAGACACAGAAATAATACCTCCAATAACGGATGGATCATCGGTAGCATGTTGTTGATTAATGGCATAAACCTTCCCTTGAACTTTGGGCTTCCCGGCGGCATCCCTTTTCTGACCTTGATTAATACCAACTCCTGACCCGGATGCTTGACCTCGGTACCTCGTGCACTCTCTCGCAAAGTGCCCCATTTCACCACAATTGGTATACTTGCCTTGCTTTTTCCAACACCTATCCTCCGAATGGCCTACCTTCTGACAAAAGGTACAAGGCTTCCTATTCTGAATCCCCGGAGTAGTACCCGGATTCCTCGGGATCGGTTTCCCTCGGGACTGAGATTGTCCCCCAAAGTTACCTCGATTATCAATCCTTGGTTGTGACTTGGTCTGCGCTCCTTGCTTAGTCGGGTTGGCCACCTCGGTCTTCCTCTTATGTTCCCCAATATCTTGCTCTATCAAATAGGCTCGGTCCACCGCATCTTGGAATGTCACAATACGTTGAGCAATAAGTTGAGTACGGATGGAGGTCTTCAATCCCCGAATAAATCTCATAGCCTTTTGTTCCTCGGTCCTCACCAAATAGTCGCAATACCGGGCTAATTCTATGAACTTAGCCGAGTATTGTGCTATAGACAACACACCTTGCTCCAGATTGAGTAGCTCGATCTCCTTTCGGTTTTGATCAACAACCGGAATGAAATGCTCCTTAAATTTGCGCACAAACAACTCCTATGTGAGTATCATCCCAAGTAGCTTTAACACCCTTCCACCAATGCTCGGCGGCTCCCACAAGCTTGTAAGCCGCGAACCGGACCGTGTCCTCATCCTGCAACCAAATACATCATAAATCTTCTCCATCGACTCAATCCACAACTCAGCTTTCCGAACATCGGGCTCCCCATTGAATTCAACCGTTTCAACTTCAGAAATTGCTCCAATCCATAGCGGGGGTGGTGCTTGTTCTACCCTCGGACCTTGATCATGTATGGCCTTCATGGCCACCTCGAACATTCCTTGAAACATAGCACGTGCTTCTTCCCTTGTATCATTCTGATTCTGTACCCCACCTATCCTCTCTGTTTCTTCTTCCAGACATTGAGAACATTACCTGCATAAAACATCAACCGTTAATCACTCCGCACACTACTACCCACCTAGGTCATACTAATCCACCTAGACTTATACTTAGAGCTAATGCCATAGCTCTGATACCAACTGTCGCGACCCCGGACCCCGCGGGCCCGAGACCGCGATCTGGACGTCGACTCTAAACCAAAACTGTGAAATACCGAAGTTAAAAATTCCATTTGATACCAAAAGGTAATGATCCAAAGTTTTACAAAACCAAGTTCGATAAAAACCAATAACAACTATCATAAACTTCCACAAGTTTATGCCCAACAAAATACAAATATAAAATTCTTACGACGTCATTGTTTGGTACAACTACCCCAAAATGGTTTACACATTTACTAATGTAAACCAACCTATATCAACCTTCCCCAAAAGAATGTATCCACACTCGACGTCCTCTGTCTCGTGATCAGCGAGACTAATCCTTAGCACTTGGGGGGGGGTTAAGGAAAAACAAAGATAAAAGAAAAGGGGTGAGATAAATCTCAATAAGTTACTAATGCAACTACATGACATGCTAAGATGCAATAAGCAATAAACAATAATAAATATCACATAGCACATAGCAATTATCATATATCAGATAGCAGCGGAAATAAACACATAACAAAGGATATAGCCAAGGTTTTCCAAACCGGAACATCCAAATAAAGGATCGCTGCGCAGCTTCAATAATCAACAAATCATCATCTTCATAATAGCATGAAAGCCGAAGAGAAACCCCGGTACCGGAACCAATAACCATAATAGTGTCACAAAGGACAAGGACCATGACACAAAGTCATGCCCGGTAGCTAGATACATTCACAGAGGAACGCTAACTTGACTTTTCCAAGGCCAATCTGGAAAAGGGTAAAGAAGGGGGTAAAACAATGGTCAACATTATAATGGACTTGGCTTTGCCATTATAATCTTTCCCATCGCCCAATGCAACAAATATGCCAGCTGGGCTTCCAAATAAATGCTAAGTAATAATAATTTAGCATGGATAAACAACTTAAGGTTCCAAAGTAGGGAACCAATCCAATTAAATCACCACAAAGGTAAACCAATAAACAGCACATCAAAGATGAACCACATTTCCAAAATGATACTAAATCAAATTCCATATCATATTTATTCACAAAAGAATCAAATCCAATCAATAAGGTGTTCCACGGTGTTATTTTAAGTTAATTAGAAGAAATAACCTAAACTAGTTAAGCCTTAAGTCTTAAACCAAGCAAAAGGACAAAATCCCAACAGGCGGGCGGGCGGGCGCCTGGAATAGGCAGGCGGGCGCTTGTTTGGCCAGTAGGTTTGGGTCGCTGGAAAAGGGGGTGCGGCGGGCGCCTGGGTCAAGGCGGCGGGCGCTCGGCCTGGGTTTGGCCGGGAAGAACAGAGCTGGGTTCTTCATTTCGACCCAAAATTTCACCACAAAAACAACAAACTCCATTTCAAACTCTTTCTACAAGTTCCACAATGAGCCAAAACCACTTATAACTAGGGTGGGGATCCAAATACACCATTTATCAACCCAAAACAAAGAATCAAACCCAACATTCATCAATTCACTATTTTTAACCAAAAACTCAAATAAATTCCAAAACAAATTCAAAACCCAACCAAACTTCAAATATAACACATCAAACATCATATAAACATGATATGAACATTTTAGCATAAAAATGGGGAAAAGTAACTTACTTGAAAATAATGAAAGTTGACGGAATTCGATTCTTTTTGGCTTCCTACGATCCTATCGACGATCTAAACATGTTTCACGTTTTAAGAAATGAGAGATTTCAAGGAGAAGATGAAGAAAATGAAGAGAGAAGGAGGAGAAAGAAAACTTACCCAAATCTTAGAGAGAGGAGAGAGATGCTGGAAGATGGAGTGGGGGTGGAGTGTGTGAGGGAGAAGGAGGTGTAGGGAGAGGGTAGGAGTAATTTAAAAACTTACACAAAGACCCCCTCCTCAAACTAACCCACTCAATACTCCCCACTAACAATAAGACCCAACAAAACACACTAGCCCAACTAACTCGAATAAAATGCTAGGCATAAATATTATAACACATTAATTGCACACATATTATTTTAAATAAATAATAATTTAAATAAATAAACAAGCAAATAAATGAATAAATAATTATTTATTACTAATAAAATAGAGCCTATATTTCGGGTCGTGACATCGAGATACGATACATAAGTTTGATTTATCCTTGAGTGTCCAGCCATTAAGCAGAGGACCTACAGATAGACATTTAAGAACAAGGTCCCCTTTTTATTCTTTTGGGTCCAAGGGGTTAGCAACTTTTGACAACACACACTTGCCTCAATGCCTCACAGAAGGAGGGTTACTCTTTCTGGGATTGGGTGTGAATCTCAAAAGACATTCAGTAGCCTTGTGACCATAACCATCACACACAGAACAATGGTGGAAGCCACCCAACTGAGGTTAACAACTTCGTTGAAGTCTTGAGCACAACATTGTTTACTGGTATGGATGAGGTCTCCTTAACAAAAATCATCCTTCTTTGAATTTTGCTGCCTTGACGCCACCACTAGCGATCGATGGCCTCCATGCGGTCGCCATCTTCCTTTGTGCGGTCGATTGACCTCGCGGCAAGTTTACCGCGGTAGGGAGCACATCTACTTGCTAGAGGAAGCCTCTGCGGTAGGTTCATCCATGGCAATTCCTTTCAAACTTTGCCTTTCCAGTTTGTTTCTTAGGGTAGACATAGTTGAACTCTAGTTTCTTCTTTGTTCTTGTCCTACACCCTTGAAAAACATGATGTTTAGCTTTTGACCCTTCCAAGGTTTGCTGGGTAAATTTCTCATCTCTTTCACAACAGATGCACATTTAAAGTTGTCACTAGTTTGGAATCCCAAGCCTTCCTTATCACCACTAGACTTTTGGGATTCTAAAGATTTGTTCCATAGTGACACGAGAATTGGTCCACTCATTAGTGATCCTTTTCAGGTCGTTTATCTCAGCAACCAATTCTTCGTTTTTACTTTAAATATAGCATTTTGTTCTTCTAAGAAATGGTTTTCGATCAGTTAAGAGGAGTCATACTCTTGATCTGCTCCTTAAGGAGGGTTAGTTTAGATCTTAATAGAGATTCTCCGTCTAAGCTGGGAAATTTCTTCAGTTGAAAGTGCTAAAGCTTCCTTCATGCCAGAGAATTTATTAATTACCTATTCGCTTTTGCAAACATCTTTTCTTGTTCATCGGGGAAATGTCAAACTTGACTTGAGGTATGGTAGACAGAACTTCCTTCACTTTGGGGTTTAGTAGAGCCTTCTTTGCTGCACTCACATCACATCTTGAAAA